>JASDQU010101227.1:180378-192523 GCA_032191745.1 Picea mariana | reverse complement strand
ACAGTCTTTGGTTTCTTCAAAGCATTGTATCCTGAAGCAACTGAGAACTAAACATCTACCCCAAGAGATTTCAAGTAACTTTCCATTCTATTTTTTCAGTATTCAAAATTGCTTCCATCAATTGGTGGAATCCCATTTGGAATGTTGCCTTCCATTTCTGCATAGGATCTTCCTTCCAGTGGTTGAACTATACTGAAGGTAACCCACTCTGATACCAATTATTGATACTGAGAGGGGGTTGAATCATTATAATGTACAATTTAAAACATTTTTCAACTTATACTTAAACCATTCAATTATATCCAATGAGCAATGAACAATAGTATAAGAGCTACACCAATACACCACAACACACCATGCACAATATATGAGAAATAATGAATAGTTATTGTTCAAGGGAAGTAATGACTTCCAAAGGTAGCTACAACTTCCAAATGTAAAGGGAGGGATAAACCTCCAAGAGGAAGATACAATCCTTCAATATCAAGAGAGAATTGAAATATACATCCTTTCCCCTTCCTTCCACCCAAGAATATATTAGAGATAATAAAAATTTACATTAAATCATCACCATCAACCAATCATGACATAAAACCTGATAATGCTTCCCGAGACTTCTTCAATTTCTGCAATTCTTCAATTCTTGGAGTACTCTGATCCTTTAGATATCATTTCTCAATGAATTCTATGAAACTCCTCCAAGTTTCACTCATTGAATCCTCCTCAAAAATAAGTTATAGAAATAATGGTAGACATTATTAAATTCTATTCTATTCTGGAGAGTGCACTTGCACAGACTGCCCCATGCTCAATATTTAACATCCTATTCTAAAACTCACACACAAGAAACTACAGTTCATAATATTTCCAATGAAATTTGTCCCACATCATTTGGATTCTCAATGAAGCAATTATGATTGTTTTACCCAGAACGCTTGTTTATTGACTAGCTTCAGGACTGGTCACAAACCCTATCTTCCACAGAGTGTAACTCCATAATTATAGTGAAACAAGAGCTGAAATTTTTATCACATGTATCTTGATATGTATTCTCAATACCATAGAAATTTCACCATCTGAATCATTCTAGAAAAAAAGTTATAGAAAAAATGTTAAGATGACCTGAAACTAACATACCTTAGAACACATCACCAAAAGACTTCATCCTCCCTTGAAATCTGGCCTTATTTACTTTTGATTTCCTCTGAAATTCAACTTGTATCAAATTAATGTATAATGATGTGTATTTATACCATTTATGTCACTTCCTTTTAAAATTAGGGTCGACCTGACACTTTCTTATTTTGTAATTCTTTTCTTTAATTATCTTCAAGGCCTACATGTACTTCCTTCTTCAATTCACTTTGTCATCTTCAAAAATTCATTTCTCCTCAACCATGAGGATCCATGTGAGGTGCCACATACTACCAGAAACAACATGATGTATATTATTCATCCATGGGTGTTGTATATGCATGTGCATTGTCCTTCATGTCCAAATACCTTCATCAATCTTGCGGTCCAACACCCATGACTAAGGTTGACATCAATGACAACAACCGATCTTCCAACCCAAGAGAACCATAATATGAATTTTGTCAGGGAAGTCCACTTTAAATATTTTTCTCTCTTCTTTTCGTTGAATATTTCTTTTCAAAAACGCAGTATCATCATGAAAATTTTAAATGGAAAGTAAAGAGATAAGTAAATTTGAAGTATCAATTCAACCCTGATCCAAGGTACCACGAGTACGACTGCACTCATCTTAATAAGGATTTTTCTATTTTCTTTTAGTCTCTTTTATTTTTAATAATAATTATTGGTCAAAGTAGCATCTCACGCATCATTATTTTAAGAAAAGAACTTGCTTTCACATGATGTTTTATATGATTTAGTTCTTTCTTTATTTTATAGTGAGATGCTAGTGGATCCAAAAGCTCAAGTTTATCTTTGGCCAAAATCGTTTCCTGAAAAGTTTTCTTTTGCTGTTTTGATTTTGTGTACTTCTGATTTTGAATCCCATTAATAAAATTTGTTTTGGTTTGCTGTGTGTTTTTTTAGTTTTATTTGATTTCTTTGAATGAGTTTTCTTCTTATTTGTCTTTTTGAATCAATATTTTTCTGATCAAGGAGCGATTGTCAAAGGAAGCATTCATTTTAAGACTTGTGTTTTTCAAGAAATTTGAAATAATTCAAAAGGTTTTGATATTAAGATATAGCTCAGACAATTGATTTTTAAGTCAATTGTCACTTTCATTTTGTCCTCAAATTGTCTTTGTCAGAGTATTACACCAGAGATGTGGTTTAAATCTTTGAGAATTATGATGATCTTTAAACTTTTTACGCCATCCATATTCTTAAGGAATCACTTTTAAGTACTTCCCCATTCTCTAGATGATTTCTTAAAGGAAATATAAAATCTCTAAACCATGATAAAACTTCCAGTTTTGAAAGAAAATAAATAAACTATTCACCTATATTGCAATTAACCTCCAGTATCACCCCGCTCTCTTTGTCATCAAGAAATCTATAATTTTATTATTATTTAAAAGTGGCATAAGAGGGTTGGAAGCACTTAAGTGTGGGAAGTGTGTGTAAACCCACTGGGGTATTGAACAGGCCTGCTAGCAACAAAGCAATGTCGAGTCAAGAGGTAGCAGGTATATGTTTTTAAATTAACTTTTATGGAAGTATACATCATGTGGATACAACTATTGGATGGGATTAAAGCATTTGAGTGGGTTAAATGGAATCTCTGTCGAGGCTATGGACGCCTGCTGGCAGTAGTGGCTCTGTCAACAGTATTGAAGTTATTTTATAAACGTCGTGACTCTTTGATTAAGACATTATTTCAGGTTATAATCCTCTGCAAAGAAAATTCTATTGTCTCGTTATAACATTGAGCTTATCCTAATACTATATCGTCTCAGAGTGAATTTATTTCAGGGAGCTTAAATCATTTTTCAAGTCTTATTATTTTCTTCTTGAGATGAAATCTTACCATATCAGAGACAACTGCTTCACCTAGTAAGTTGTCATTTGTTGGGCCCCAACAACTCCCTCTAATTTTTTACAAAATTTAAAGGGCCCCCATTAGAATCTTGATAATTATAATGAGCTACAGAATCAACATTCTCAAATAGTTCCATACCTTGGCTTTCTTTGAGACAAACTAAAGACATTCACTATAGTATGAGACATTCATTACAAGAGTATATGTCAAAAGTTAGAAACGAGCATAAAAATATTAATTTAAACAAAAACGTTAATTTTTATCAAATGTTTACTTTCGTTTAAATTATGATTATGTGTTCATTATTTTACTCATTAGCAAGTTTGACTATTTTGAATAATGTGTTCAATACTTCATTAAATAATATCTTGGTTGGTTTCGCATTTTCATAAAATCATTTGGTGATATCAATTAATTAAATTATTTTTTCATTTTGCATCTCATAATAATAATAAAAAATAAAAAAGAATTATCTATCACTTGTTTGATTTTGTTAAAAACCAAAATTAATATTTTTCTCTTCTCCATTAAGTTGAAGCTTCTAGAATTTTCAGATCATATTTGAAGGGAAATTATAAACAATGTTTGTTAGTTTAAATTCATTTTTTATTTTATTGTTCTAGATTTTGTTTTATTCACAATTTTTAGGTTATTAATTTAGTTTTTTTTTTTGTTTCACAAGTTTCTATTATCAAATATTTGATACGGATCTGATCATGGCTTAATTTTATTATCCAAATACGTTCATAATGATTGATTCAAAAATAATATTGGATTGCTACAAATAATTTTATGAGCAACAACAGATAAAATTTGGAAAGGCGTCAAGATCAGACAGACGATTTTGTAGGACTGATTGCAGCCAAACCATGAGTAATTTGAAGAAACGGTTGAAAACACAGAACCAAATGGACCCATTTACCTTCCGCGTAGAGATTTTCCCAAACAAATGCACGATTTGAGAGATATTTGGGTCTCTTTACGAGGCAAATTTCAGCTGGCGAAAATTAATAGTGATGCCTAGACTGTTCATTCATTATATAAATATATGAGAAAGTTCAAAGCCAAAGATCCAAGAAATTGAGAGGAGGATTTTAATCCTTTCTCTTTTGTATATTATTTATTTTGCAAACTTTTCTTCTTTTCAAATGGACTAACGGATGGTTGGAATCTTTGGGAGAATGGACGAGTATTTTCAAAGAAGAATATGAAATTCTAGATTGCTTAATGGATTTTGTCCTGTGAGTAAAATGGTTTTATTTTTATTATAATATATTCATATTCTTTGAATAATTGATTATGCATTGATTTAAATTAGTTTTAGTTTGTTTTATCAATACATGGTTAATTGTTATCATTTATGTATTAATTATTTCAATCTTTAAAAGTTTATTATCTTAAAAATTCTTCTAGGACTACAATATGGGCATGTGATTTTGAGAAAGAATATGGGAAAGCAATTCATCTTTGGATTTAGACCTGTGTGATACTTATTCCATTTTGTTCTTTCATTACTATTGTATTATGAGAATATGATTATGGTTGATTTTAACTTTAACTTGTCATCATATGGTGTTTTCATACTGTTAAATGTTATATGTTGTCCATAATTTCTTATTCCATTTTTTTAGGTGTGATCAATCGATCATTTGATTATTGTGGAATTTATTTCTAATGTTAAATGATGAATAATATCAATACTCATAATTGAGTTTTCTTTCGTTCTTAAATATTGATTATCTTAAGATCACATGATTTTTAATTAGTTGTCTTTTTGTTGTTATTAATTTACTCCAATATCAAATACTTCTTTGAATGTATTCTGGAAGTGCTAGTATTGTTCTATTATAGGTTTCCCTTAACAAAGGTACAGGCGGGAGCTCATACAACACAGAAAGATAATACTAGTTTCGTTGATCAGCTATAGATTATTGTGTGTGTTATTTAGTTAAGTTATTTATGAATGAAACAATGATTACGTTAATTAGCTTTGACTGTTTTTGTGTCACTGTTTCAATCGTATTCATTTAGTATTTATTCGTTTAATATCTTTAAAAAAAAAAAGTGTTGTTCATATTTGATTCATAAACTTTATCAAACAATCATTTTCATAAGATTTCATGCAAACCTTGTAAACTGTATATAAATTGTTCATAATCATTTGTATATTCACATTCTTAGATAAACAATTGTAAATATTGTGTCAATTGTTAGAATCTTTTCTTTAGTTAGTTTATTTTATTTTTCTATCTTTAGGACTTTAGTTGGCCAACGGAGCTATTAAGCCCATCAGAATAGGTTACACCAAATGACTTTGGTTATTTAGACAACCCCGACCGGATCTATTCTTCCAGTTGACGGCAAGTAAAATTTTCCTATCAACAATTCCTTTGTTGAATCTTCCCAAGGAACGCACAGGCTCGGTGGGTGTCTAAGAGGACCTTACATGTAGTCATTTAACGCTCATTATTTACATAATTTTTTTTTTCATTATAACAATTGGATGATTGTATATTCCATTACATCACTATGGATGTAGGAATGAAGCATGGGACTATATTATGGCAATTGCAAAAAATCAAATTTAATAAATAGATTTTGGATGTATATAATGAACTATGAATTATATTATGACAATTTTAAAAAGATTATATATAATAAATAATTGTATTTATATTTATAGAAACTTATTAATTAATAATAATATAAGAACATTACCACTTAATGAATCTTAATTAATTATATAAAAATATTTTCAAATTTATATGTAAATCAAATATTATTGTCTTTTCATAATCTCTTAAACTAGCATAAGTGCATTATTCAAGTGGTTGATATAAGTTCAACCTCATTTTCCATTTTTAAGAAAAACCCTAATTTTTTCACTTAAATTTGTTTTTAATCTTTTATACTTTAAAAAACACGAATGTTCTTCTTTCCTTAAAAAATAAATTATTAGAATTATCAAATTCAAAAACCTAACTACAAAAACTTAAAAAAAAAAAAAAAACTTTAATCTTTTTCTTTTATAAATAAAAATTATTATCATTATCAAATTCAAAAATTCATTTTCTTTAATACTATTTGAATAACATTAAAAACAACAAAATTGAAAAATGAAAAAAGCATTTTAATAACACTAAAAACAACAAAATCCAAAAATGAAAAAGGTATATTAACATATAATAAAAAAAAAAAGGAAGRAGATAACTTAATCCATTAAACCATGTTCTTTCAAAGCATGCTATCTTTAAAAAAAAAAAAACATAAATATAACATTCAAATTTTTCAAATTTTAAAARATAAATAAAATACCTTAATTCTAGGCCCWTCACAAACTCTGTTAACCAAACTCTGTTAACCTTAAGGTTTTCATATTATCATAATTTAAAAAAAAAAAAAAACATAAATATAACATTCAAATTTTTCAAAGTTTAAAAGATAAATAAAATACTTTAATTCTAGGCCCTTCACAAACTATGTTAACCTTAAGGTTTTCATATTACCATCATTTTAAAAAAACATGGAAACTTATCACCTTATTTAGATGCACTTTTTCCATCCTTATCCCTATAAAATTTTTGGACCTCTTCAATGTAAAATTCTGAAAATAAAACCCTTACAATCCAAACAAACCATGCAATAAACTTGCAAGTTAATACCATCACCGTTGCCTGCAAGTAAATATCATTTAATAGAAAATCCAAAAATAAATAATATTGAGCCTCGCTACCACACGAAGTTGTTGCAACCTTCATTTGTCGTTGGCATTCGGTAAAGAAGTGGGAAGTAGATCAAATAAAAAAAAATTGCTCTAAGGCGTATATAAAATTGCAAAAATATTTGTCGGGTAAGGAGATCATTCCGTTAGTAAACGCTTCCCAACCATCCCTTCCACTCAGGAAATGAAAACGTTAAAACACACCTATCACTTTACATACCAACCTGACACACCCATCTCACCAATACCTGGTAAAGTAAAACAGTAAAAAAAACCTAAAATAGATTTAATAAGAGCCCAATAAAAACATTCCAGACATTCTGGTTGAATTAAATCACCCAGTAACATTCTACTGAAAATTTAAAGCTAATTGCGATTGTTAACTGGGAATAAAATTAATATATTTACTATTTCTTAACATTCTGAGAAAATGAAATCAATTCCCAATTACTAAATTATTGGAATTGATTTTGATAGCAATCGAGAAGTAACTCCAAGTTAATAAACACTGGGACTTTATTTTAATAACAATGGTGAAGTAATTCCCACTTAAGTATATATACTTAATTCACCATAATTCCCAGTAGCAATCGTGAAGTAGAAATTAATGTATTTATTAACGTGATTTTGATTGGAGAATGAAATTGATTTCATTAAAAACGTTCGAGGAATGTCCATTCAGTAAATAAACAGCATGCAAAGTTAACAAAATGATCAGTTGAGGACGCTGGTCATTTTTTCTCTATCGATTTTTCTCACTTGTGGCCAGAGGAAGAACACAGGGACTATGGCCCTTCTTTCCAATCCTGAGAGCACCATAGAGGGGGAAGGGTTTACCGAAGGACTGTTTTGAGTAGAGAAGGAAAAGGGCTTGTGGTATGCCTGATAAAGGGTCTATTTCTGGTGTTGTGTTTCTTTTCAATATTAGACTATATGTATGGGTTTTTAGATCTAAAGGTTTTAGGTTTGCATCAATCAATTAAAAAGTCATTTGTGAGGGAAAAAGTGATTTGCTTTCAAGCGAACTGCCACGGTAATATTTATTGATATGATGTGTTGGTCTTTAAAATGTTTGATTATGTACCTGACATCTCCACATGATGGAGTATGTAATGTATGTACCTATATCATTTTATGGCATATCATTTTAAGATCTAATTAGACATGCATACCCCTTTGTCATGTATCCATATTGATTTATAGTGCAGAAACCACTATTATAGAGTTCATTAACACTTGTAAGAGTGAGCCCTATCACGGGTTAGTTGCATGTTCTATGAGTAGACTTTAGGAGGTGTCTAGGAAACCATGAGTTTTTACATTCAGAGGGAGTTCATCAAGAGGTTGAATGAACCACGTGCCTGAAGGACATCCTACTAAACCAACAATGTCAGTGGTTGATGACCCATGCGTTATGGTGGATGGTTGTCTCTTTATATGGACTTTGGCAATTTGGTGATGCATGATCAAGGTACAAACCGAAATAGACATAGAATCTCATGATCAAGAGGTGCTTTGATTCAGGGGACTTGGTGATGATGAAGACTTGACCTAACAATTGTAAATAAAAGTATTTGTTCAAGGGGAGTGTTGGGATATGTAACTTCCACTTGTCTTAGTTGTGCTCATATTTAATTATTGAGTTTATTGGTCATTATTAGGTAGAATTCTAGTCTCTACAAGAAGGAGTATGTTCCTATCTTTTAGGAGGTTGTTGAGGCCTAGTTGGTTTGAGATATTCTCTCCAACTAGTTAGCTTCCTAGTTTGGTGTGAGGTTGAGATATTTTCTCAAAGAATGGATAAAGGTAGTTGTATATCTTGAGACAAATTTCTTGTATTTATATACACTATATTTTTTTGTTTAATAGAGCGCTCAGACACATTTTTTGTGTGTAATTAAATCTACTCCCCCTCTCATGTTTACCAATAGAGAGTAATAAGGTGTTGAAACCAAGATTTTGGTTGGATAAGAAAAAATTAAGTGTTTAGATTTGAACGAGCGCTCCACAATAAATCATTTTGATATGTGATTATGGGTTGTGTAATCTATGTGCTCTTTGAGATGTGATTTGAGAGATCTACTAGTGTGGCCGATGTATGATTTTCCTCAAGAGCAAGAAATTTGGTAAACTCCTAGGCCAAGCATTGAGTCAAATTTATCATGGGCGAATCTAAAAGATTTTTTGAGGGTTTTAAAGGGTTTAAAAATGATTTTGGTATTCTTTTTAGCTAAAATTTTAGAAATGTGATCGGTACTACCTTGGATGTATGGAAGAGAAATGAGAGAAAGGAAGAAGAGGAAGAGATGTTTGATTTGTCTTTGCAGACGGAACATGAGGCTTTGATAATTTGAGAGTTGGAGTAACCATTGGACTTAAGGGATTTGATTAGGTGGGATTTTTATTTCTCGAGGAATTGGAGATCAGAGATTCGGATGGCACTACTGATCACATTTCTAAAATTATGGCTAAAAAGAATTTCAAAATCATTTTTAAACCCTTTAAAACCATCAAGCAATATTTAATATCCCCTAAGGATAAATGTGACCCAATGCTTGGCCTAGGAGTTTACAATTTATCAAATTCCTTGCTCCTGTGGAAAATCATACATTGACCAAATTGATACATCCTTCAAATCTCATGTGAAAGACCATATAACTGACACAATTTCATCTCAAAATCAACTATTATGGAACACTCTTTCAAATATAAACACTTAATTTTTTTTGACCAAATCATAATCTTGTCCTCAACACCCTATTACTCATCTCGCGTCATTTGCGAACCTATGGAAATTGAAAAAAAAAAAACAATAATTTTAATCATGGTGATGGTTATAAACTTAGCCAATACTGAAAAACTTTATAGCATAAACATATTAGATCGACCAACAAATACAACGACCATCATATCTGACTAACTAGATGAGAAAATACACATTTTATACTATGAAAAATCCACAAGATCTCATATAGAACAACCACACACAATAAAAACACAACATTATTTTGAAAAACCCAAAGTGGAAGAAGAAACCAATGAACTTATTCTATATTTATATTTTTCAAAGAAATATAAAATCAGTACAAGATCTCTTATCTCAGATATGAGTTGATTTAACCCTCCTTGTTCTACTTTTCTGGAAGTATGAATCTGGATTGTTGAACTCCTCTTTCGCTGTACGAACCAGGCCATCTGTACGTCTTCTCTACTACAGATCGGGCCATACACTTATGTATAGATTGGACCTCATTCTCACCTGTTTGGATCGGGCTCATTGGGAGATATGCTATCTCTCCTAAATGATGAGGTCTTGGCCCTAACTCGTCCCCCTAACTTTTTTGTTTACCCTAGCTCGACACTTCTTGGAGGAAATCGAATTTCCTCTTGACAAATGAACTTGTGTACAATATAAACTCCAAACATCCTTTTATACTTGATGTTGATCCATGAGCAGAGATGACAAGTAACCTCAACCATTGGATCCAGATCTTGATCAATGCATGGGAATTATTCTCTCATTGAAATAACTTAAAAGTACTTTTGTGTTCTCAAGAATTAGAGAACCTATTCTCACTATAATATTATAACACTCCCTCTTAGTGAGAAAAGTGTTCTTTATGACTCCCAATTTTTACCTGAAGTATTCAAACTTCCCTTTTGGCAATCCTTTAGTGAGAATATCTGCAACATATTCATTTGTAGAGATGTGTTGGAGCTTTAATGCCCCTTTCTATACTATGTCTATGATGAAGTGGTATTGAATCTCAATATGCTTAGATCGGTCATGAAAGACTGGATTTTATGAGATCTTGATACAACGTTGATTATCACAATATATTATGGTAGGATTCAACTATGTAGCAAGCAAGTCAACAAGTATCTTTCGAAGCCAAAGGGCTTCACAACTTGTTTGACTTGCTTCCATGTATTCAGCCTCTTCATAATTGAGAGCTACAGACTTTTGTTTCGTGTTGTACCAAGAGATCATAGATGATCCCAGACTGAAGCAACATCCAGAGGTACTTTTTTGGTTAGTCACACTCACTGCCCAATCTGAATCCGAAGATCCCGCCAAACTGACTTGGTCTATTTTCACATATTGAAGACCATACTCTATGGTACCTTTCAATTATCTCAAGATATGTTTGGTTGCAATCCAATGCACTCTCTTGGGGTCCACCATGTGTTGACTGAGAGAATTGACAACAAAACAGATATCGGGTCCAGTGTTGACCAGATACATCAAGAAATCAGTCAACTACCTATAGATGGTAGGATTCACCTTCTCTGACTTAGAGGTTTTTAATTTCTTGAGATTTGTAATCATGGGAGTAGTCATAGTTTTGCAGTCCTCCATCCCAAATCTTTTGATAATCTCAACTGTATATTTTCCTTGTCTAAGTAAAATTTCCCCTTCTCTTTGCCAGACTTCTAATCCAAGAAAATAATGCATGAGCCCCAAGTCTTTCATCTCAAATTATTTGGCCAAGTATTTCTTGCAACTAGTAACTAGAGTTTTTGCACCTCTCAAGAATAAATCATCAACATATAGAACAATAATGAGAATATCACCTTCCCTTTCGAGTAGGTACAGATTTGAATCTGCAATACTTTTGATAAATCCAATACTTTGAAGATAGTTGTCAATTCTCGAATACCACGTTCTAGGTTCTTTCTTGAGTCCATAAAGGGACTTCTTTAGTAGAAAGACATGAATTTCTCTATTGTGAACTTTAAATCCTTGTGGTTGTTAGAAATAGACTTCCTCCTCAATATTTCCATTGAGGAATGTTGTCTTAACATCCATCTGATGAATCTTCCACTCCATCTGAGTGGAAATAGATATCATTGATTGAATGGAGGTATAGCGATCTATAGGGGCAAAGGTCTCATCATAGTCCACTCATGCCTACTGAGAGAACCCTTAGGCTACAAATCTAGCCTTGTATTTTTCATTGTTTCCATCTGCTACATGTTTGACCTTGAAGATCCACTTGGAGCTTACCCCATAGTTTCCTTTTGGTCTTGGAACAATTTCCCAGACTTAATTTTTCATTATTGAGGCATATTCCTCCACCATGGTGTCTTTCCATACCTACTTCTTAGCATCTTCCTCAAAGATGGTAGGTTGTGACTCAATAATATCGCTCATAAGTGCAACATATCATTCTAAATAAAGTCTTTGGGGCTTTCACCAATTCATTGGCTTCTTCCAGGAACTATTCTACCCACTTTGGTTTTCTCTTCTTGGAGGATCATGGTTGCTCCTCTAATTTTTTTCTCACTCTGAATAGCAATGGAAGAATCTGTAAACTGAGAAGCTAATGCTTCCTTCTGCTGGGAATCTTTTGTGTCCATAACGTCTTCATCCTGATAGGACTTCAAGAAATCATTTTATTCTTCAAATT
>JASDQU010101227.1:132860-159542 GCA_032191745.1 Picea mariana | reverse complement strand
AGTTAGAGTAGGTTTAGGAGTAGGTTTTATTTTAGTTTTATTTCTCACTGTTTCTCTTTATAATAATGCAATTATGAACACAAGAGGGCACACCAAGAGAACCATATTATGAATTTTGTTAGGGAAGTCCACTTTAAATATTTTTCTCTCTGCTTTTTGTTGAATATTTCTTTTCAAAAATGTAGTATCATTATGAAAATTTTAAATGGAAAGTAAAGAGATAAGTAAATTTGAACTATCAATTCAACCCTAACCCAAGGTGCCACGAGTACGATTGCACTCATCTTAATAAGGATTTTTCTATTTTATTTTAGTCTCTTTTATTTTTAATAATAATGCTTGGTCAAAGTAGCATCTCACGCATCACTATCTTAAGAAAAGAACTTGCTCGCACATGATATTTTATATGATTTAGTTCTTCCTTTATTTTATAGTGAGATGCTAGTGGATCCAAAAGCTCAAGTTTATCTTTGGCCAAAATCCTTTCCTGAAAAGTTTTCTTTTGTTGTTTTGATTTTGTGTACTTCTGATTTTGTATCCCATTAATAAAATTTGATTTGGTTTGTTGTGTGTTTTTTTTGTTTTCTTTGATTGCTTTGAATGAGTTTTCTTCTCATAATCATTTGTATATTCATATTCTTAGATAAATATTTGTAATTATTGTGTCAATTGTTAGAATCTTTTCTTTAGTTAGTTTATTTTATTTTTCTATATTTAGGACCCTAGTTGGCTAACGAAGCCATTAAACCCGTCATAATAGGTTACACCAAACGACTTGGGTTATTTAGACAACCCCGGACCGGATCTATTCTTCCAGTTGACAGCAAGTCAAATTTTCCCGTCAATAAGTTTTAGGCAGGTAGAAATCATCTTGGAGAAAATTGAAGAAGAATTTGCAAAGGCCAAGTTGTCTGATGCATAGAAGCTAGAAGAGTAGCTGAGCTTTGGAGGCAATTTTCGGGAGTGATCCTCTACCTTTTTTAGTGTCATCTGTTGCGTCGGGTTCCTGAGATAGAGAAGATTATAGCTAAGTCAGTCGGAGACCTAAATTATATAATTTTGATGCATATTTTTAAGCATCGAATTTTAATAGAGAAGCCTCCCCCATTGAAGACAAAGGCCCAGAAATGTAGGCAAATTTTCTGAACTTTGTTATCAACTTTTGGTGTTCAATCTGTTGATGGTTTGATTCTTTGTGTTTTCTATTATTTCTCTTCATTTTTTAAGCTTTTATCGCTTATATATTTTCACATGCATTGTCAAAAAAGGTCTTGATAAATTCGAAGTCAAAGTGTAAATTGCTAAGCACCGATTTCAGATCAAGTGGTATCAGAGCAGGTTGACTATTGCAGGAATTGTGAATAAGCATGGGGAAAATATTGAAGAGAGATAGAATCTAGGAACTCGAGGAGATCAATCAACAGATTCAGCGAGAAAATGTTGAGCTGCGAAGATTGGTGCAAATCCTTGAGAAAGACAGGGAAAGGTTGTGAACAATGGTGTTAGAAATAGAAGAAAGGCCAGTTGGAAGAAGTCCTTCTGTTAAAATCCTGAGTCCTATAAAGGATGATGCAATTCATCCATTCCGTAGTCAATCCGATGAAGAGGATTCATATACTCATGCTACTCAGGTTGAGGATAAGTTAGTAGGAGAGGCCACTGGCACATCTTCCTCACCAGCGGAAAGTACTCAATATACTCCAGCTTCTCCTGTAGTTGATCAGGAAGTGTAGTCAGACAATCAGGATATTTTTGTGTTTGAAAAACATACCAAATGAATTGGTATGAAAATGTTATTCAAGTTTGGATACATAAAGGACAAGGTATTGGAAAGCATGGTCAAGGCAGAGGTAATCCTATCAAGGTGCGATAACGACCACTCCATGAAGGATTAGGATACGCAGAAGAGTCTGTTGATGACAACAATCCACTGGTTTGTTGTACACATTGTCAAAAGTTCAAACATGATGTTGAACATTATTGGGAGCGACATCCAGAGCTGATACCAACATGGATTTGAACTCGTAGAGGCAAGAAAGAAGATCAAGCCAGCGGTGACGCAAACAGTGAGTCACGAAAGAAAGGTAGAAAGATAGAAA
Source organism: Picea mariana (assembly GCA_032191745.1). Lineage (NCBI taxonomy): Eukaryota > Viridiplantae > Streptophyta > Pinopsida > Pinales > Pinaceae > Picea > Picea mariana. The sequence goes on along the minus strand of JASDQU010101227.1, from coordinate 157,443 downwards.
TCTATAAATCTCCTTCACCTACCTTTAATGACGAGCATGTTAGGGTCATGGAACTTATAAGGAGAATAATTCCATGCACATTTTGTGGCAATCATAACCATTGTGTTGCAATATGCTGGAAGAAAAAGGCATACGGAAAAAAGATCATGGAGATAAGGAGTACGCCAAGACAAGATGATGCAACATTGCAAGTCAAAAATAATCCACATGTGAATTCAGTGCAACCAAGACAAGAGTCGGAGAAATCCAATGGGGATTCAGCTCAGTTAGGGAAAGGCTTCATCAAATTTGTCCAAGCACAAAATTATTTCTCATAGTGTCAGAGGAGTGGGAATTGTGAATATAGTTGTTGGAAGCTACATCCAGAGTTGAGACGTTCCAAAAATCATGAAGGGCCAGAGCAGAATAAGGATGTTGCAGAAGAGAAAAAGAAGGATGTTGTAGAAGAGAAGAAGAATGACCGTGAAACTCCATCGGTAGGAGATGGATCATCTGCTTGGAACTGGGCATATTTTATGACCCACATGCAAATATTCCATCGAGTTAGTGTCAGTCTACTTGACGTAATAAACGTGATTTGATTTATGAAATCACTTATTGGGTCTAGTTAATGTTTTGTTGAGTCTAGGCTATTTGTTGTTTAGTCGATTGATGTAATGATGTAGTCAATTGATGTAATACTCTTTTGGAGGACCAAAATGTCTTAGTGGGGAGGTGTGATCCAAATGGATCCAGAAAGGCCAAAAAAATTAAGTTCTCGGATTTGAACGAAACCAACACCATTGTGTATGGCTCGTCATGTCAATTCTGACAGTGTATTTTTTTTCGAAAATGGACTATGTATGGCGAAGTTATCGCGATCTGAACTTCAGGTCAAACTAGCAAAAAGTCAAATTCAAAGTCAACAGTCTGTACATTTGAGGTCAGCAGGACAGGTGGAAAATGACGTCAACAGGACACATGGCAGCACCAAGACATGCCACGTGGTAGCGATTTTTGGCATTTTTAGGGGCTGATTTGGACCAATAAAATTTGACACGTGGAACTATATGGACATGACATGTGGCAGTCCATATGTGACATGAAACCAGTGGTAGCATGACACATGGTCGGTACAACAATGATGTGGAATCATCTGATTACGACATGTGGAAGGTACGACAGTGATGTGGCATCATCTGATTGTGACACGTGGCAAGTATGGTAGTGATGTGGCAAGTACGACAATGACATGGAAGTGTTGACTGTGTAGGTGATTAGACCGATGAATGGATAGTATAGACCATTCACAGGGTGACACGTGGCCCAATCAAAGAGAGCCACATGGCACCCTGGATTTGGCCAATGCTGGTTGGGTAAAAAACATTGTTCCGCCTCTAGAGAATTCGAACCCCCGACCTCCAAGTAAGGAAACGAACTAAAACAACAACACTAACTAGCTAGGCTACTATTGTTCTTATTAAACCATATGGTAAAAAAAAATTTTAAGTTGGTTAAGTGCACAGTTTTGGGGATAAGGCCCAATCAATGGGAGCTAGCCACGCGACCAGGGACGCTAGACCAAGAGCTCACGGAGGACAAGGTCCTTAGCGCTTGGCCACATGGCACTTAATGCGACCAAGGTCTCAGAGAAAGGGGGTTGGCACGTGCATGTATTGGCCAAGTGGGTTTTTACCCTATAGTTTGGCATTTTAAAATATTTTTGCTGATTTTTATGGTTTTTTGGCCATATCTTGGTGGATATTGGCCCAAATTTAGTGCCACAAGAGGTGGGTTATTGGTATTTGAGTCCTCTACCTCATGGATATATAAACCAATCCATTGTGGAGTTTTAGGCAGGTAGAAATTAGCTTGGAGAAAATTGAAGAAGAATTTGCAAAGGCCAAGTTGTCTTATGCAGAGAAGCCAGAAGAGTAGCTGAGCTTTGGAGGCAATTTCTGGGATTTCTACTCCACTTTTTTCAGTGTCGTCTATTGTGTCGGGTTCCTGAGACAGAGAAGAATAAAACTAAGTCGGTCAGAGACCTAAATGATGTAATTTTGATGCAGATTTTTAAGCAATGAATTTTAATAGAAAAGCCTCCCCCACCGAAGACAAAGGCCCGGAGACGTAGGAGAATTTTTTGAACTTCATTATCAACTTCTGTTGTTAAATATATTGATGGTTTTCTTCTTTGTGTTTTCTATTATTTCTCTTCATTTTTTAAGTTTTTATCGCTTATATATATTCACATGCATTGTCAGAAAAGGTCTCGATAAATTTGAAGTCAAAGTGTAAATTGCTAAGCACAGATTTCATATCATTGTCTTATAGTTCTAGCATCTGGATTCAAATGGATACACATATCTCCTAGTTCTCATGTTAATCCCTTCATCTCTGAAAACGTTGTTGGAAACAAATCAATGTACTCGCAAAGTAACTATGTGATTCTTTCTATTGTCTGATTATCCCAATAATCTCTAATGCTTGCAATCATTGGGTTTTCTGCAGTTCCAATTTTTACCTTCTTGATCTTTAATGGTGTAGCATAATCTTCTTAATCTAGCTTTGGACCCTCTACCTCTCTCTCTCCTTCAACTTTTGGGATATGGATATTGTGCGGGTTTTCTTTTGCTGGATCTTCTTCTTCTACGACATGATAGCAATGTAGCAATTGTCTGACTATTTGTTTATTCTGATATGATGTCACAATCTCCACTTCAGGTTCTTCAAAAATCATTTCTATTACCACCTTCAGTGTTTTATCTATATATGGACTTTCATGCTCGAAGGAAAATGTAATCATAAAATTATGTTGTATCTCTTCCCAATTTGCAGTTTTCCTGCATTGTTCATGTCCTATGTACCATTTCTTTGGAATGCCTTCTAATGTGTGAATAAAATGATGTGTCCATTCTTCTAGTGGTACTAGTATCCATTGAATTATACATATTTCTACATATTCTCTAGGTTTTCCAATCCCACCATAATTCTTCTCATATCTATGCTCCTTCTCTGCATCAAATCTGATGTGCAATAACCTCTTGCATTGAATCATATCAGTTTTTTATCTTTTCCTTATGTGTACCCCACCAATGGGCAGGTGTAGATTTCAAAGAAATATCTAATACTAGTAATCTTTGATTTTCTACTACTTCTAATTCAAACTTCATTAAAAATTCTTCTAAGTCATTTAGACCATAGAAAGTAGGAGCCTCTCTTACCTCTGAACCAATCCATCTTAGCGTGTGCGTCATTCTGGAACATCTTCGGGTAGATAATTCATGTAATCACTACTACCAGTTCTCCAATCTTGTGTTAGAGTTTGAAGCTCAAGAACTAATACTACTCCAAATCAGGTTTCCATCCGCAGTTGGGTTGATATAATCCTCTTCGCACGTGGTAGTTCTATACAATTGATTAATGTCTTCTATAATAAAATGTTATGCCGTGGGTTCCACATACCTTCCTCCTTCTGATGGATCCAATGGCACAATAACTCTGTACTCCCCTGATTCAAATGTTGTCTTCCTAGTCTTCAAGTCAATAATAGTCTGGTTATCAAAATCCCAACCTAAACCCAACAATGTTGGATATGGTGAAGTGTTATCTATTATGGAAATGAGTTCAAAGTCTACCATGGTGTGCACACCATCTAGGTCTATTGGTATCCCCTTCAATCTACCAATTGGCATGACTCTATGTTGGTTTTCTAGCTTCAACTAAATAGGTGAATATCCCAATGTAGGCTCCCCCATACCTTCCCATGTCTTCTTTGGCAGAACATTGACTTCAGACCCTAAGTCTATTATGGTATCCCCCATATTGAAATTTCCAATGTTTGAATTCAACCTGAATTCCCTACTTGTTCTTCTATTCTTATGAACCCGATTGACCCTCTTGGGTTCTAATTTCATTTCTTCTCCCAAATTACACTTCTCTAACAAATACTATAATATTTGTAAATATTTTTTGTCATTCAACAACTTCACACAAGACCCCAAAAAATTTCTTAGATTACTTACTTTTTCTGATGGATACTCTATGTTAGTTTGATCAAATAATGGAGGCATGTCATACACTGGTATATCATCTATTGGAGTTTTTCATGAATTCGACACAATGTTTTCTTTCAAAATCTCCTTTCTAGCTTCTTTGAACGTCTCCTTCTCTTTGCGCACATCAATATTTTGTTTAGGTTTTGTATTCTTCCCAACCCACTGATACTAATCATGATCCTTCTTTGTTGCATCTCCTCTTGTCTTTTCTCCACCTCTAGTAACTATGTTGATCTTCTTCCCATCATCTTCTCTATTTTCAAAAACAATCCATTGGATGTTTTGATTGTTTTAGTTCCTATTGTCTTGTATATTTACCAGAAGTGTTGAACAGTCTTTTGTCTCATGGTTTGTCGTGTGACAATACATACATGTCGTCGGTGGTTGTAGAAAATCTCTTGCATAGTTCCCAGGTTTCTGACAGTTGTGACAAACTATAGGTCCTCTACCCCCTCCAAATCCTCGACCTCCTCTTCTTAAGCCTCCTTTGTTTCCTTGATTATATCTAGGCAGTGTATTATACTGTGGTCCCTGACTGTATTGTGGTTGTGCATTATTGTACTATGGTGGCATTGCGCACTAATGTGCAATGTTATACTGTGGTGGTGCTCCAAACAGTTGCATGTTATTGTAATGTGGTGGAGCTTCAAGCTATTATGTGTTGTTATAATGTGGTTGTTGCGCAAGTTTTGTTGTCATTAATTTATCTTGGACCCTATATGCATCTAATGTCCTTTCCTTCATTATCTACAAGGTTCTATAGTCTTTGTCTTCATGCCCAACTAACTTGCAAAAATTACAAAATGTAGTCTTTGGTACTGTTTGATACTTTTTCATCATGGGACAATGATAGGGATCATGTCCATGTGTTTTTTTATATCTCACACCAGGGTCCTCCTATGGGTAAGGGATTCAACATCCCTGCTTCCAAGTATTGTGCAACAGTTGGACACTCATTCTTATGATGACCTGCTTATTCTGATTTAATTGAAATGTTAAATTCTTCATGCCTGCTCTCAACTCTTCTACAGATGGATCTGTGTGCTTATATTTATTTTCTTCCAACTGTGATGCTACTTGCAAGGCCTCATCTTGGGTTTGGAAATTTTTCTACCTCGAAGGATACTTCAAATGTGTCAATAAAGAGTTAACAAATAAATGTCTATGTTTCATATCAATAATAGGGTACTTCAACTTACCATGTAGCCTCTTAAACTTTTGGTCCACCTCCCAAACTGATTCTCCTATTTTTTTCTTAATCCATATCATCTCATTCATGAATTGATCCTCTAAACTTGGTTTCTGAAATTCATTTATTAATTGCCTATTCACCTTTGCAATGGTTGTAGGTGCTCTTGTCGGATTATTTACTGCGAGACCCATATATCAATCCAATGTGTGGTCTATGAATGTGATTTTCAACTGCGCAACCTTTGTATATTCATATGTAATATGCTTAGCTTCCCATATCTTCTCATAGATAAACAAATGTTTTTTGGGGTCATCTGAACCTTCTCCTCAGAACTATGGTAACCGAATAGTTGGATATTGTCCTGCCATTGTGAATTTTTTTGTACTACCACCTCCGCGTGGTGTAGATACTTGACTACTACTTGTTGAACTTATACTTATGCTTGGGTTTCTACTGTACCCTCTTCCTATAAAAATCCTTCTATCACTAATCACTTGTTGGTTAACTAGTTCTTCTTCTTCAGATGTCTATTTTGCACATGGGGTTGTGGGTTCCACAATAATTCGGATCTGGAATGGAGAGCCTTCTTCTACACCTAACCCTTGACCTCTGATTTTCCTCTCATATGTGGCATGCAATATTTCCTCAATCTTCCCTGTCGTACGAATATCCTCTACCTCTTCCTCATCACTGTACAAGCCCTCTTGCTCGTCTACTGTGCTCTTTTTCTTATTGATCGTATATTGGTAGGGTCATCTTTTGTTCGTCACTCTTGATTTCCTTATTATTTCCCTGGTTTGTTCCTCATCCATCATTATGGGGTCAATTTCTTCCTTCTTCTGTCCTTTGTCCAAATCCCTTTCCATATCTCATATCTTCCTTAGTGCTTCCCCCAGCTCCCCCATGCGCGCAGAGTGATTTAGTTGTCTGATGCCATTGTCATCACTCCTTTATCATGAAATAATATCTTGATCGACATGTAAAGTGACCTAATGTACCTCCCTCTTGGCCCCTTCAAGAATTATTGATCTTAATTAGTATATGACTTTGTTGTATCGACTGCAAATTCAGTAATAAACCCTACAGTAATATTGTCTAACCAAAAATCCATTGCATGCATGAATTTATTATTAACCCTTTCCAACTGCACAATATTCTCAACATTCCACTCTACTGGCCTTATTTGATTAGTTGGATGAGTACCCTTCAACCTCAATAACCACCCTTGCAATAAATCTGGAAAGTAATAGTAATATTCTTCATGCAAATCAGTAAACATGTACCTCTGTAGATACTGGCGCGGTGTATACATGGAGCTTCTATTATCTTTCTGCTCAAACTTGAGTTGCTTTGTCTCCGACCATATTTCAATTTCTTGCCTTGTAGGGTTACATGGCCTAAACATCCCCTTATACCATTGCATTCTCTTCATTAAATCCCCTCCAATCTGATCTTATGAGTTCCAACGGGCAAAGGAACCATTTTTTGGAAGTATGGGTTGACCCAGGTTCTACCTTAGTTCTCCAAAAAAAAACTAGAAACCATCAACCCCTCTAGTAAACCAAAAGGAAAAACTGAGCATAGAGTGCCCAACACAATCTCACCCGAGTTGGCTTTTGGGTGATTGTATGACCCAAGTGTCTGCAATCATGGAATGGATGGAACTCGTGGGAATGTTAGCCATATTAGATTTCTTATACTTCAACATTCATTCTACCATACCATCATTCATCAGATCTACTATTTTATCCATCTGATAACATTCATTATGCAGAAAACATCACACTATTATATTGCACGTTGTAAATAAACTTCAACATATTCATTCATTTATTTATTCATTCATCATCAAGAATATAAAATCAACAAATAAGAGATAACACGGATAGAGACACCATTTTTACCGTGGTTCAACCCCCTTGGGATATGTCCACAAAGATATTTTATTGATTTATTATTCTTCACCAAAAAGGTTCTGCATTGCATTCATTACATCATGGGTTTAGTACAGTTGAGGTTGACCAGCATCGCACCAAGCTCCAAAGATCGGGACCTGACCCTCAGTTATAATCCATCTAACTCCACCTTAGCTCCTCAGTTATTCAACAAAACAGATACTTCGAATGAAAACTCAAAAAGGTGCTCAAAGTACTTCTCTCATAAAAAAGTGATAATAATGATCCCCTAGATACCTCATACATCCTCTATTTATACTTTAAAAGTGGGAAAAAAACCGTACATCATACCCCAAACCCTAACTCTAAGTGGACTCAACTTGTCCACATTCTAACTGCCTTCGCGCGATAATCCACAATTATGTCATGTTGATTTTACTTTACTCCCACCATGTGTTGCTTCCTTTTCTTGAACCTTACCTCAAAACTACCTGCTCCAACACTATCCCTGGAAGATGAATTGCCAAAAGGATTGTGGGCCCTGGTGGTGGTAGTTGATACGTCAACTTCCTGAGGGCATAACTTTGGCATATGATATTTGTTTGAGGCATTCGATATCTCATCAGAAAGGTCTATCAAAGTATTACAACTTTTTTTGGGGGTCAGGGAATGCTTATACTACCTTATAACCCCTAAAAAGTCCAAAAAAACATTGTTTAGGGCCTCAAAACAACCCCGAAAGTTTGGGACTCAAAAAATTGTAAAAACTGCCAAAATGGAAAATTGTTGTTTGAACCAGTGGAATAGGTGGGTGGCCACCGATATCCATCTAGATCATTCCTCCCCCCTTAGGTAGCAATGGTCTCCATTGCGTCAAGTTCCTGTCATAGATGGGGAAGATTTTGTTGAATATGAACCTTGGTGAGTTGCTTGCCTTGCTGCATAAGTTGTCTTGCTTAGCTTGATGAAGGTTGTCATGAACCTATTGTTGGAGGGTTTTGATATGGTCAACCAATCTAGCTGGATGATTTTCTTGAGTGTAGGAGGACTCTGTCAGTGAAGATGTAGCATGAAGAGTATGAAGAGATCTATTATAATTTTTCTTGACTGGGCAGTGTGGAGGCACCTTCGTAGGTGTAGTAAGAATATATTTCTTCTCCTCTACAATCTTGTTGATCTGCTTCTGTTGGATAGAAGGATATTGGGTTGAGGCTACAGTGGTTGTAGTGTTCATCTACTCACCTTTTGAACAGATTGTGAACAAGCTAAACTTTGCAGTATGAGAGATTAATTTGCGGCACTATTTTACCGAGACAATAGTTGGAACTACCTATGGTACCCTGTAGAGTTGACCCCCAAAAGTAACAATGACATTATAGGGTCGAGACTCATAAATAGCATGACGCTTCAACATATATTTCTGGCCTAACAAAACATCACATACTTCAGTGGGTCAAAATCACACAGTAACTCATCCTTGAAGGGTTTGATGCCATATGACGGGTGGCACTGTTGGCTGACATGAAGATCTCATTCCTGGCAAAGCCATCCGATGTTTTATGGTTGTAGGTGTGGTGTTATCAGAAAATCCAACTGCTTGAAAACATCTATTGAGATGAGGTTCTTCCGGCTTCCACTATCAACGATAAAATGTAGTGGGGTTCCCTTCACCCACATTTGTGAACGGAAGAGGCGCTCCCCCTCCTCAGGATCCTCTAGTTCTTCTATTTGGATTGTTGCGGTCATGATAGTAGTAGTGGGTTTTTCATCAATTATCTTCCTCCTTTTATTATTGTCTGAAGCATAGTTCATTTCGGCACTCAACTTTGTTTCTTTGATCTCAGCTACCGATGATTGTTTCGAGTGACATTCATAGGTGTTGTACCAAGGGATTTTGTGGAAGTCACACCACTTCCCACTATCCTTCTTCATCTTCTCATTGCTCTTATTTTTCTGCAGCTTGGACCGGTTGTCTTGAGGTTGGCTATTCTGTGGATTAGGGATGCCTTTACCATACTTTGGTTGTTGCAGATTTGCAGACCCAAATTACCACTTGTTCCATTGCTTATGTTTCTGCTCGATTTTGATATCATATCGATAAGCGGATCCCAATGATGAGATATCCAGAAACTCCCTTTCAGTTTGGATGTACCTATGTAGAGCCCCGCAATATTTTAGAACCAGATGTCGCTTGGAGTCTTTGATACCCATCTTGGTTTGCAAGGTATGGAAGTTATTTGTGGACGTTGGAACTATTTGGCCCCTCCCTTGATGTAGCGTGGTCCATTTCTTGTATTGGTCATCATAGTTTCCCACAGGGTAATATTGGTCCTTGACTGCATCCATAAAAAAATCCCAAGTGGGCTCAACCCAAAATATTCCAGACTCCTTTATGGAATTTTTCTCCCAGTATTTTCCCACCTATGTTTGAGATGAGGGAGAGCCTTAAGGAGCGCAAAGGTGATATTTTCTCTATCAAAAAAAATTTTAACAGAGAAAAAACCGTCTGAATAAAAAATATGTAGTTATCAGTTGTTTGGTACTCCACGAGCACTCACGTATATTGCAAGAATGTATAATGATCAACCAATATTCAAGGAATTATCACATGATGGGACAAGACATATACGAGTATAGATACATGATGGGGTAGTTGATTTGCAAGACCATCGTTATTCATAGAAACTACATAGTAGTATGCATTATAATTTCAGGGGGGGTTTCTTTTCATTAGTTTTTTCATCTTTACCTCACCTTTGTCTTATTATTCTTTTCATAATTTGTTTACACATGAGTACCTAACATGGACGAAAAATTTCAGGACTCATACATCACGCATACTCCTAGGTTTTGATTTAGGGGGGGTGTTGGGATACATGCACAGCATTCCACTTTTCAAGGGACATCCATGTCTACTTTTAGCCATTCCTAAATTTAGGGAGTTGCCTATTTTTAGCAATGTTATTTATAACAAGTATAATATATGGCATTGATGACAACTAATATGCATTGGATGTGGATAAATTATCCCATTATGAATTGTGAATTTCCTTTATTATTAGTGGAGTCAAACTTATCATTTACTTTCATTTACCACTTAGTGACTCGTGGTATTGACCCATGGTATTGATTAGTTAAGAATTGATTAAATCTAATTAGTGTATGCAAAAAGAACCCCAACCTTATGCACATTACTTTTTCTTCCTGATTTTCTCCCCGTAGAGTATATATATTGTACTCATGTCAAGAATTAATATACAAGTGAAATATGAATTGGTTCTTCAACAATATTGTCTTTTCGAGTGTTATTTAATTCCTTCTCTCTTTTTCTTGCAATTTTACTAATGTAGTTTGTTTCTCACAACTAGATATTGGCTTGTGCTTAAAATCCTACATTTCTCATAAGCATAGAGGGTTTGGTATCCATTATTGTTGGCTAAGGATTGTCCACCAAGTCAAGGAGATATCTACAGAGGATAAAGAAAATGGGTAGAGGAAGAGGAAATCGCCAATACTAGACCAAATGATAAAGAGGTAAGAATCATGATATCTTTCCTCCCTTTATGGTAAATTAAATAATTGTTGGATTAGATAGAGTAATTATACTATGAAGTAATTTTTGAAGAAAAAAAATATTTCTTATAATCTTAGTAGAAGATAACAAAAGTTGTAGGATAATTTCAGCAAGAAAATGGATGTCACAATATGAGTATAGGGACATTGTTCATTGTAATCAAAATTGGCGGAAATATTTAATTAAATGGAAACCACTAACAATTATAAATTGTATAACAATCCTAAAGTGATCGAGGTATCTCAAAAGTCAAATTGGCATGATTATTTCAATATACTATAAGGTTTTCATGATGACATCACTAGAGTTTGCCAAAACAATTTAGAAGAATAATGCAAGGGGGGGGACTAGGAGTATCTAACTACAGTAAGGGGATTAGAGATACATGTGAATGAACCAACCTTAGTAATATTGATAGGGCTTCTCATTGTCCTACTTTTGGATAAAGAGGAAAGACAACCAACCCTTGATGGAAAATAAGAATTCCTCCTAGCCTATGAAATTGTAGAAGAACTAAACAAGGGGTCAAGAGAGATAGATTTCCAACACCTTCCATGAGGTTATCATCCACCTTATCAAATACATCACTTGTGAAGCAAGTTATAGCTTGACCTATGCCTACCTATTCAGGTTGTTGTACCAACTGAGATACTATTCACATCAAAATCCTAAAGAAAATTTGAGCATCCCATACTTTTTTCTTCAATATCTCAAAAAAATGAGTGAAAATGTCCAAGAAGGGAAAGTTACAGCCCAAGCCCACCGTGTACTAGTGAAACTACTTGTATGTGATGCTTGTAATAGGAAACCTTTCTAGCTCTCATGGGATAGATTCTTGAAAATTAATAATGAATAGTTCACATTTTTATAGGTTGAAGCTATTCAAAATCTAGAAGCAGACCCCATGAGGGGGTCTAGGAAGAATAATAAGATCATGGATAAGGAAAGTGCCAACCACAAAAATAAAAGAAGGAATCATAAAAGGAAAAAAAGTGGAGGAGGTAAGCATAGAAGTTGCCATAGGCACAAAATACTTGGACAAGGATATTATTGTTTCTCTAATAAATATGGGAAAAACCAAACCAAGCCCTTTCACCCTTCAAAAAGGAATCTCATCAAGAGCTAAGAAGAATCAAAACAATGAACATATGGATAGAACAAGATTTTAGGTAGAAAGAAAACTAACAACTCTTCCACCTAGTCTAAATACAAACATTATATAAGACATTCATTCTTCTAGCCTTGTAATTAATTTTGAAGAAACTCAAGAGGATACCCCTACAAGAAGGGATGAAATTGGTACATGAGACCTAATATCCCAATTAGAAGAAGCAAGGGAAAAGGCCCTCAAATGGAGAACACTTGTATATTCAATGAGGGAAACAAAGAGCACATGTATAGAGATCTCCTTGCTCCAACATGAACAAATAATTTCAAACCTATAGGAAAAAATCCAGATTCTCAAGATGCAAAACTTAGATACCATAAAACACAGTGAAGATAAAAATTCAACCTTAAGATTAGAATTGGAGAGAAAAATAGAAGAGGTTGAGAATAGATTTGAGAGGATTGTTGGATTTGAAACCTCTATCGCTAAGGCAATTGATATTTTAGAAGAAATTATCCCTTGTATCCCCCCAATAAGAACTTATACAATGTACCTTAAAGAACAATGGCATAGGTTTTAGCTAAGCAAGATTGCCAACTACCTCCCTTTTCATATAGAAAACCAAAGAGAATTCACTAAGGTATATTGTCAATGCAATGAAAGGGAAAGGAATTGAATGTGTGATTTCTACCTTCATAAGTATGTTGCACCTCACCCTTACATGTGGTCTCCTAATCCCTACGTGGGAGATTTCCAAATCGGATCTTTCTACTTGTGGGTTCAATAGGAGGAACAAAAAGATACAGAAACCAAAACAACAAGGATGAAGAACTCAACAATAGACTATGGATCATGGCCAAGACAACTAAGTCTGGAGAAATATTGAGGAAACATGCATATTTAACCTTAGATGTAGAGTTTATCCTAGTTCTAGAATAAAAGAAAAAAGGTGAAATAGTTCAGTATTTTATTGTGATAAAGAGCTCAAAGGACAATATCTTACAACTCTAAAAAAGCAAGTGAGAAGAGCTTACACATGATCTCTAAAAGGGAGAACCACATTCATCACAAAATTTGAAAGTTGCCCTTTTTAGATCAAAATTTTACATAGAAACCCTGAAAAAGATCAATCTCAAATGGATTGGATTAATTTTAAGGTATCTTCTCCTCCTTCATCCCATTCCTTCACGGAAATATATAGGGGGAGTATATATGGAGGGAGAGAAGAAGATAAGGAGAAAATAAAGCAGGAGGCAAGGTATCACAGTAGGGATTCCATCACTCAAATAGTGGCATATGACTTCAAAAAGTCATGCAAAGAGTACCATCCAAAATTAGACGTTATTTTTTGAGGATTTTTTTTTTATCTCATAAGGGTATTCAAAATATCCAATTGGGAGTGATGATGGGACCTCAAATTTTTATTTTTATTACTCACTTTGTGTCTTAATTTGATACACTTTGCCTCCTAGACTCAAGACCTTCCTAATAGCTTTGTTGCCTTTGATGACCAACTTAGATTTTTTTACTTATATTAATCTAATTGAATATAATTTACTTAATCCCAATAAGGATGTGATGTATGATTGGTCTTAAGTGCTTTGATGTTTATGTGATTTGCATTCTTGAGCTAGTGTGGTTTAAGTGCCACAATGATGAAGGAATTTGTCCCTCGTGACATTTGGTCCTCTTCAATCATTCCCCACGGACCAATCAACTAAGTGGGAGAGAAATATAAGGGATTGTGTCCCCTCACAACTTTCAGAACTATCAGCACTTGAGTGCAACATTAATTTCCCTAGACAATTCAACCTCCTTTAGATCTAGGGATTTGAATTGTAAAAGGAGGGTAAATAGTCCCCTTAAATCAACATTCATAAAATAGGAAATCAGGGGACAACTCCCACCAATCAAAGACTTGATTGAGTGAGTTAGTGGGACTCTGTTGAAGTATAAATAGAATCTTAGTTGATATATTTAAGCTACTTAAAACTTATCATTTCATTTCCTTGCTATTGTTGAGAGCTAGTTTGAATTGTATTAGAGAGGTAGAGTTACATCCTCCAATTTCAATGAAATTTTATAACTAAAAGAAATTTGTTTTTACCAAAGTTTTGAGTCCTTTTTTGTTCTTAAGGGTTGCAATAATTTCCTCAAGTAGGTCCCACTCAAGGAAAGGACATGGGAACCCTACTTTCTTTACATTTCTTGTCTTTGGAATTTATGCTTTAGATTAGACATACTTCTATATAAAATAGTGAGGCCCTTTCTTCCAATGATTCAAAAGTTAACATTAATGTCATTTCTATAATCTCTATTATTATAAAAGAACAATTTTCTGTAATAAAAGTATTGTTATGAATATATGAAATTTTCTACAAAATTTCATGATAGCAATTTAATTTTTATTTTCTTTTGATGCAATTTAAACATATGCAATATAAATTTACATTTCAAGTAGCTTGCAACAATTTTTCAATATACAACATAATTAAACAAATTCACCATAGCTAAATAGAAAAATAATAAAAATACCTCAACCACTACTTGATTTCACTACAAGGACAACACCTTCTTGCGGACGTTTTTATGTAACCTCCCCGAAAATTTTTATCCCTTAGCTATTTATAGTGGAGGTTGTTTGATATGTAAACTACCATGGATATTCCAATGGAACAGTTCATCATAACATATTTAATAAAATACCAAAATATTTACTATTAAGGTTATTTTTCCTTTAGATCTCTAGAATATTAAGTTACTGATTTTTTGCTTATGCATGAAATGGATAAAATGCAGAAAATAGAGAACAGTAAATTACAATCAGACCATCAACAAATAAACAAAAGATATGACCTGACAAACCCAGTATATGAGAAAACCTAGCTAGAAGGTGAGGTTTCTCTACTCTCTTTTCTCTGGTATATAAATTATGCAAGTACAAAGAAAGAGGCACTCTTTGTGGAGTTGCCTTTAACCTGTGGTATGTATGGCTGCTAGAAAATATATCCTCCTCTATTATTCTCATAGAATACCACTATCATATGTTTTTCTCAGCTATCGAACAAGATACAATGCAAAAGAATGGAACCCCTTCTCCTCCTAGTGAACTGGTATTTAACATAACCTGATATCCATCTAGGGGTAGGTTTTTTATTTCCTCATCCCTCAATTGTGATAGGGTTTTGGACCTTCTAGAATATTCTTTAAATTACATATGTGGTTAGCCCCATATGCATGCAAAGTAATAGGGGCTGACATGGCATCCTCTCGTACCATGGTGGTCAACACAGTAGGTCAACTTGTGGGAGGCATAATTTTTCATACGAACTCTACTTGACACATTGTCTACATTGTTGGAAAGGTATCATAGTGTAGAACACTCTAAAGGAGAGGTGCACAATTGTTGGACACCATAACCCCAAAAAATGTCATTTAATTCCTCAAAATGGCTTCAAAATTTTCCAGACCCCAATTTTCCAATCTTGGATCTACCACTAAAATGGCCTTGCAAGATGATTCCTCCAAATTTTTCGACTCTGAAAGGACTGAATTAGATGAAAAATAATACAATGATCCAATCTAGATCATATCTTCTCATTTAGAGAGGCTTTTGGTCCCAAAAATATTTATTGGACGAGGTGAGGAAACATTTCTTCTACCTTCTCCCTAGAGTACCACTTTGCTTTTCCTAGAAGTTGTCCTTCCAACCAAATCTGCAAAGGTCATATTTCGCATGTATTGTAATTCTGGACCGATTCTGCAAAACTATGTCCTCTGCCAACTTTTCCTGAGAATTTGGTGCTAAGTCCTCTATGGAAGGTATGACATGCTCCTCCTCCTGATCCAACATGGAAGTCTCATAGAGTTTGAGATTCTCTATGTTCATTATTGATTAAATGTGCATGTATGGGGGTAGATTAAGTTTGTAGGCGTTATCTCCTAGCTTTTCAAATGCCTCAAAAGGACCATATCGTGGAGCCTTAATCTTCTTACCAGGACCATTTATCATTTACTTATTTAGTTGTAACCATACTCTATTTGCCACTCTAAATGTTCTTTATGTTCTGTGTTGGTCATGTCTAGCCTTGTACTTTTCATGTGACTTCTTTAGTATCTCTTGTACTTGCAAATGGATCTACCTCATCTTCTAAAAAAAAAAAAAATTTAATGCATCTCCTATGAGGTCCTCCCTCACTCATCCTTGATATCTATATAGAACATCTAAGGGTGAAGGTGGAAAATACCCAAATCAAGTTTCAAAAGGTAACTTACCAGTAAAAGTGTGGACTACTATGTTATAAGAGTGTTGTATGTAGATCATATTTTCATCGCTTTCCTTAGGATGCTTCTGATTGTAACCCCTCAAAAGTTACACCAAAATCTTGTTGACTACTTCCATCTGCTCATCTATCTATGGATGGCATGTTGTAGACCTCTTCAACTTAGTGTCCATCTTCTCCCATAATGTAGTCCAAAATGAACTGATAAATTTGGTATCCCTATCTGATATGATGCTCCTTGGTATCCCAAAGTGCACCCAGACATGTTCAAAGAACAAGTTTTTTGTTTCATGTCCCTTGATGGTCTTTTTACAAGGCATGAGAATGCACATTTTGTTGAACCTATCAACTACCTCAAATAAATAGTTATTCCCTTCCATGTGGTTGCTAAACCTCCCATAAAATCCATGGAAATGCTTTCCTAAGGTCGAGTGGGTATACGTAAGGGATGGTATAGACCTTGCTTCTTATTAATAGGATTATTGGTACAAAAAATTATACATCCTCTAATATATCATGCTACATATTCTTGCATTCTAGGCCCGTATACATACCTTTGTAAATTGGAAATTGTCTTCCCAACACCAAAATGTCCTGCAACCTTGGATGTGTGAGCCTCTCCGACAAGCTGCAATCATTCACTTTTAGGGACATATATCTTGTCAAGCTTCTAGATTAAACCATTATAGAAATTATAATCATCCTTGCAGTCACCTTCTTCTATATGAATTTGTCCTTGTAGCTACCAAAACACATCCTTGATGTCCCCATCTTCTATGTATGTCTCTATGTATGAATCATGGGTAAAAGGCTCCATGTACATTAGAGTTCTCAAAGATGTAATATTGTATGTGGGTGTACATGAAAGCATGTTTTCCAACTTGTTTGTGTTTCCCTTCTTATATTTTATGACTAGATGAAATTGTTTTAAAAACCCAATGCACTTGTAATGCCTGGTTTGTTGTGGCTTACTCTAAGCCTGCAAATATTGTAGCGGTTCATGATCTATTTGGATGATGATCTCCTTTCCCATCAGATGGTGTGTCTCATTCTTTACAACTTGAACCATGGCATAGAGTTCCTTCTCATAGGTAGGGTAGTTGAGAACTACCCCATGAAATATTTCAGAATGCTACCATATCGACCTTCCTCCTTGCATCAAAACTATTGTCGTGGCATACCCACTTGCAACTGTCTCCATTTCGAAGGGCTTCTGTAAGTTTGGTAGCATGAGCATTGGTGCTTGACCGATATTTCTTTTCAGCTCATCTAAGGTCTTTTGTTGATTCTTCCCACACTACAAACTCTTATCAATCGTTTTGTTGAGACTGTTTCCCGCTTCTGAATTTTCCCTCCCCTCTCTATCCTCCCAACTTCTTTTTTCCATTTATTTTCCCCCTTCTATACTTACCTGAATTCCCCTTTTCTTTTCTCCCTTCTATTCTCCCTTTCTAGTTACTATACTTAGTTGTTTCTTCCTTTTTAGAATGGTAGGTTTGTGGGTTGGCAGACTCACGGGTTCTCACTTCCATTCATATTCCCATATCATGAGTCTGAATGACCATTGTATCATCTTATACTTAACTTTTTCTGCAATCGCGGGTTCATGGGTTCTAGCTTTCGTATCCCTTGATCTGTGATATATATTTCACACCCAAGAGATCCACGATATACATTTTGACCATCGGACTCCCCAAGCTCCTAAGTATGTCATCTCTCCTATATTGAGTCTGACCGACCGCATTACAACACTTAGCCAACTTTCAACCTTTCACAACCATGGGTTTGCGGGTTCACGAGTTCCTGGGTTAGCAAGTTCAAAAAAATTCCCAAATCCTAATTTCCCTCGTCCATCCCCGCCATCCTCATGCTTTTCACAATACGCATTTAAGAATGGTTTAATGCTACTAACTCACCATGCAGGTTCCATAAATATCTTCATTAATAAGTGAAGGGATCGAGGAGATTTCTCATTAAAACAACATTAAAGCATGATTTGACAAAGATATTATTATGGTTATCCCTCTCAATCGCCTATTGGAAATATTATCTGGATTAAAGGAGCACTCTCATCAACGTATGGCAGTAGTAGCTCGACAGTAGTTATGTGGAGATACTTTGAATAGTTTTGGATGAGAGGACCAGAACTTTCAGTGGTCTAAAGCGTATTCTTACTATTCATCCCCTTGGGCTCAGAAGGAAGTGATTTGGACATCTGGAATTGCTCGTGCAGGGTGTGTCCCTGAGGTTTTCAACTGCAAGGAATTGGTTGCATGGTGTTTTGAGAAATATATACCAAGTCAGCGGATTATTCAACTTCAAGACCATTCTCCCATCTCTCTTTCACCTCAAGTGTTTCATAAAATGTTGAAGCTCCCTGAGCCAACACTCACTTTCAAAGGTGAAGATTGCAGGGATTTATTTAAAAAGCATGACAACGTCCTGGACCACTTGCCTGAATTCTTGGAGAATCCTATGGGCATCCCTAAAGATATTACCAGGTTGCAGGTCAACTCATTCAAAAACCCCTTTCGGTAAATTACTTGGTTATTCACCAGGGTAACAGGCCAAGAAAGTACTGCCAACATTTCTCGTATGATTCTTTATATCTTATATTTTATTGTCAAAGATAAAGCCATTTTTTATTGGGGAAAATTGATTTCCATTGAAATCTCTTCCCAATTATCATAGTACAAAAAAGATAAGAAATTATTTATGGCCTCTTTTTTGGTATTTTCAATAGCATACTGTTGTCAATTTCCTAAATTGTCTATCTGCAAGAGGTTGACCTGTGAATTTGACCTAGTTACCTTCTGGTACCAAACGTTGTGGTGACAAAAAGATTATTTGCATTTCTATGAATTTTTCCATGATTTTGTCTTGGTTTTCAAAGGATTGCTATTTGGAAAATATATCCCCACAATCTCTGACCAAGCAAGTAATTCTTGGATAAAAAGGGGACGTTGGAGCAAATGGAAAATTACAATGTTATCAGGATTTTCTGTTCTAAGGAAAATCCCTCCTTCCTCCCATGTCATATATCTGAAAGAATGTTTATTATAGAAGTCGTAAGTCAATATAATTTATGGCTTCACTTTTTTCATGAGAAATGAAAAAATCAATCCATACCCTTGCCTTGGAAAATTGGGGAGTTTATATTCATAAATATAAACAAAATCGATGAATTTGTAAACCACTTCCACAATCAGAATCTCAAGTATGTTAAAAGGATAAAACAGTTTGACCCTAAAGGAATTTTTGTGGAGAATATGATAGAAATGGGATTTAGCAATTCATTTATCCATATTGTTCTAAATGAAGAAGAAGATATTCACTTGGGCACTCCTACTCACAATATTAGTGACTTAGAAATAGTACTAAGTACCAATGAAATTTACAAGAAGAAAGGTAAGGGTCCCAACAACAAGAGTGCCCAATCCCCAAATTTTACTCCTAAGACTACAACATCTCGGAGCAATGCTCCAGTAGCCCACCCATCTAGAAAAGTTACCAACAATAGTTCAAGCGGTGGAGGAGACAAGAATCCCCCTCCAGAAAAAATTGAGAGCTCACACAAGCTTCATCTAAGAAAAAAGAGGAAGAACATCATGCAAGAGGAAGAATACCAATGCATAGAGATTGACATTAATAGATTCTCCCTTGAAGATATGGAGCTCGAGGCAGACATCGACAAAATGTTTCCCCCACTGGATCAGTCGGGGAACACGAACCACCAAAATTCATCTTTGGAAATCATTGAGAATGAGACCTTCAATGAAGAGGAGTCATTTTTTTTAGAGCATTGTCTTTGACAGGGAATCCAAGAAATTAATTATTGAGAAAAGTGATGTAAAGAATAAAAAAGTAAAATCTCATTCAGAGGTTGACCTAAGAGATATACGGCCTTCCCGGATTTCTAGAATTCCTAGAGCAACTGGTGATGCATTGGACGACGCCATCAGTGGTCTCGAAGCATAAAATACAAAGTTAAAGGAGAGGATTAAAGAACTGGAAGATACCTTAATGCATCTTACACTTATTTCCAGACCTTTGGCAATCATTGGAACCACCACACCCGTTGTTAAATTAAAAAGATCCTCAAGCTTACTTACATCATCCAGGAGGTATTTGGAGAGAAATATGAAGAAAACAATGGCATTGATCACAAAATCTTAGGAAATTTCGAAGAACATGATTTCTTTTGGCTCGAGGGTGCATTCCTTCCATGAGTATTTGCAAGCCGGCCTAAAAAATCAAGAATGTTCTTACCTTGATGTTGTGGTACTCTTTGGTGTTAAATTTTCCAACATGACATAACTAAGGAGAAGAGAGGAGGATCTTCCCTCTGCAAGTCGAATTAAAAAGTTGAATGTGATGGAAATAAAATATAAAAAACTTGAAACATTGCTCAAACGTGCAGCCAAGCCATATCAAGGAGGGAATACCTATTCAAAAGGCTCATGGAGGTAGAATTATCTGGAAGCACTATCGAAGTCCAATATCCCAAATTGATCCTTGACTCATTGTTCCTAACAAAGCAACAGTTTGATGAGAAAGTTGAGATCTTTAAAGGGTTGTGAGTTGAAAATTTCTATGGTATAGTTGAATATGATGAGGACGACATAGACAATTGGCTAGTGGAATACTCCATGAATAATTGGGATATTAAAGAAGCATTACATGGAATTTCCCTTGATCTGAGATACTTGGAGGCCAAGTCCCACATTCTGAATATCTAGAGTTCCCAAGAAAATCTAAAGAGGATTAACACCTCTATAAAAACGTAGAGGGATTTACATCCTCGTGAGGTTGTCATTTTGGTCCCAACGGTTTCAATCGTCAACATTTTTGGATACCACACTAATGAACTGAAATGAAATTTGGAATCTAGTTTTGATTTTTTGAAAAATGTTTGACTTTGCCACAGGTTGATCAGCCCCGCTTATAAATTGGATTGAACAATCAACGAAGCATCTTGCACCGGTTATACAATCTGGTAATAGCAACAATCGAGACCCGAGAATATTTAGAAAGGTCTTGGAAAATCTTACTCCAAGAAGAAGAAAGAGAAATCCTCTGGAGACATAGGACAAACGAGCGACAAGACTGAAGAAACTAATGGGTAGCTAGAGCATCACAAGAACAAGGTCGGGATTGAAGCTGAATGAATACAAGGGACCCATTACCAGAAGTAAAAGAAAGCAACTCTTTATTCTTAGAAGTGAAAATCAAATTCCTGGAATCTCTCTGGATATGGCAGAAAGAAACGAATAACCCCGAGACGAGAATCATGAGGAGAGACAAGGAGGTGGAAGTGATGCTGCAAGAAATCAAGAAAACTTAAGGTTTGAAAATAGAATAATAAGAGATTCTCCTATGAATCTTTTAGGTGAGAAACATGATCTCCCTGTTCTCCCTAAGGGCACCCTAAAGGAATTTTTTGGACATGGACTAATCAACACAATGAGGCATCTGCACTTATTTCTTGATGTTTGTGATTTTCACCATGTTGAGTATGATGATGTCATGGTAAGTTTTTTTCTAAAAACCTTATCAGGAAGAGCGTATGAATGGTATACAACATTTCCCAGTAGATCAATTCTCTCATTTAATGACCTCAAAGTTATGCTCATGACTATGTTCGCCTCTCCAATTTCTTATCATACCCTTCTCACCGATTTCACCGAGATTGGTTTGAGGAAGAATGAAAGGATACGAGATTTTAATCTCAAGTTCAATAAAACCTTGAGTAGGATTCTAGAAGATAAAAGACCAAATGACCCAATCATTCTCAGTTGTTATAAGAATTCAGTTCCCCCAAATGTGAAATATGTTATCAAGACATTCCAAATGGATACCTTGGAGGAGGCAATGACTAAATCCATTGAGAAGGAGGAAATTATGATTGAAACGAATGTCGACCCTGACATTATACTAGGAAAAGTACAAAGGCAGTTGGCAGGATTAAGTATTGATAATCAAGGAGCTTCCAGTTCAAAAAATAACAAAGAATTCAAGCCACGACTGGCTCAAAACCAAACAATGGGAGGATTATTTTTCAAGGTAACCATACCTGATGTAAAGGTTGACCCTATGGTGCCATAAGAAACTAAGAAAAGAATTTAAATTGCACAGATGAATAGAACTATCAAGAAAATGCAGAACGAGATAACCAGACTAAGAAGAGGAGATAACTATGTGGCAAATCCAAGAATGTTAGTCCCATAGAAAAGAAGGAACCCTCCCCAAGAAAACAGAGTGAGGTTTGAAAACACGGATAATACACAAATACCAAGGGTTCCCAGGAAACCTACTCACAATGCATTTTTTCTGGATGATGTGTATGATGAGAAAGTAATTGAACAAGAGAATTAGTACTCACCTAATGAAAGTTCTGAAATTGTGCAGATGGACGGATGTGAAACGTCCATGTATATATTTGAATAAGGAGACAACGACCCTAGCTCGCAAGAAATTGTCACGCAGAAAAGAGTATTTGTAAATAGACCCAAGAATAAGAATGACTCTGAAAAACAAAAACCAAAAAGATAAAGAAAAAAAAACGAGAAAAGAGCAAATGAGAAAATGGCGGATATCATTGGAAGTAAAAGGAAACACCTGACGTCAAACTCCACTCAAATGACATATAATGTCGTAGAGGACTTAAGTAAATAAAGGATAACTTTTCCCTTTACATAAGTGGTAAAGATTCCACAGCAAAGAGAAAACATTTTGAAATTGTTGGACAATCCAACTGAAAGAGAAGAAGTTGTTGTTACCAGTCCAAAACAAAGCCAGATCCAGTCAAATGCCAAACTGAGAGGTAAAATTCCTCCCTTTTACATTTCAATTGAAAATCATGATGGTGCATGTTGGCACGGGGGCAGACCTAGGGTTCAACGCTACAACAGCGCACCAACAAAACCCTAACTACTGGCCCTTTCGACAACACCTGCAAAGCAGATGAAGTCTCACCCGAGGTAGAGGAAGGGGTAGTTGCAGGACTCATGTGTCTGCAACCTTAGTTATGACATAGATATGTGATTGTAATACTTAACATAGCACTTAGCACCGACATTTCATCAATATTTGACCACTATCTACTCCACAGATAAAACAGAGCATTGAATCATTCATCCAGATCTGATGTATCTAAGCACTTATCATAGAGAGGTAGATTAGATCTAGCACATTCAAGTACCAAGAACATTCACATAGGTCATATCTAACATCCATATACATCGTTAGCACAAAGCATAAACAGATATATCTATCTATATCAAAGCACTTAGCAAGTAAAGACATAAACACATCAACACATCGCACAAAGCATAGCAACACAGCATGTACGTGGTTCACCCCCACCCTGGGGCTACATCCACCAACTCTTCTTATTTATTATCTTTGGCCAAGCTTCTTACATGCACAGAACATCAAAATCCTACTCTGCAAAAGACAGGAGATCTGCGCGCACTTCACTAGATCCTCCTTCTGCGAGCTAGGGTATAGCACCAAGCCTTCTTACAATTACTTGCACATAGCTCTACAAGTTTCACACAGTATGCACAAATAAAATACTTAGCACTCAACACTCCTATAATCCCCTGATCACACAGATCGGATCTCTAGAACTTAGCACTACTTATCACCTTTTTCCCCCTTATTACATCACCTAGTCTTCTATATATACATTACAAAAGTGGGCCTAAGCATGGGTAAACCCATG
This sequence comes from Picea mariana, assembly GCA_032191745.1. Taxonomy (NCBI): domain Eukaryota; kingdom Viridiplantae; phylum Streptophyta; class Pinopsida; order Pinales; family Pinaceae; genus Picea; species Picea mariana. The sequence continues at coordinate 133,628 of JASDQU010101227.1, read as the reverse complement.
GGCCAACATTCCCATACCTATTACATAATCCCAAAACCCAAAATTCCTTAAAAAGGGTCTGAAATACCATGATCTTTGCTTCATCTTGCACTCCTCCTTCAACAGCCTGTCAAAGTCCCAAAATAGGTCAAACATGACCAAGAATCCACAAAACTTGGTCAAGGGCCAACAAGCCCCCAACACTCACCTGTGACTCATCTCGAGTCACTCTGGTTTGGGTAGTTCTACTTCAAAAGCCTCAAGTGTGGCTCAAGCTGCTTGGACTTGTTGTTGTGCCACGGCCTCCTATTCAGCGAACTCTTGGATGATTATGTCATTGACAGGTCCCTCCAGGCGGTGTTCAACTGTAGTGACAACCTGCTCCAGTTCTACTCCTCGGCCTTCGACCTCTGTGAACAATTGGTAAGCCTTATCTTGTACAGGTTGGATCCTCTGAGTTACTTCCATAACTCTGCTCTAGATAGTGTGGATCTATTGTTGGATGGTGCATTGCTCTTGGGATCGCTTCATTCTTTCCACAGCTGACAAAGGCTTCAACTGCGCATGTATTGTCTTTTCTTTCTTCTTTGCTTCCTGGAGTTGTGACTCTAGTGCCTGCAATTTTGGGTTCTCAGTGATTTTCTCATACGTCTGGGCACTGTGATTACTCATATGTTTGCATTCCATGGCAAGGGCCTTTATCCTTTCAACTGCGCTCCGGGCGGTTGCTTCTCTTTGATCCCTTACATCCTGCGGAGTCTCAAGCACTGTGTGGAGCTCTAAATCTGT
>JASDQU010101227.1:120351-132600 GCA_032191745.1 Picea mariana | reverse complement strand
AATTCAAAGTCAACAGTCTGTATAGCTGAGGTCAGCAGGACAGGTGGAAAATGACGTCAACATGACATTATGATGATGTCAACAGGACACGTGGCAGCACCAAGATATGCCACGTGGTAGCGATTTTTGGCATTTTTAGGGGTTGATTTGGACCAATAAAATTTGACATGTGGAACTATATGGAAATGACACGTGGCAGTCCATACGTGACATGGCACCAATGGCAGCATGACACATGGTCAGTACAACAATGATGTGGAATCATCTGATTACGACATGTGGAAGGTACGATAGTGATGTGGCATCATCTGATTGTGACACATGGCAAGTATGGTAGTGATGTGGAAAGTACGACAATGACATGGAAGTGTTGATTGTGTAGGTGACTGGGTCGATGACTGGATAGTATAGACCATTCACAGGGTGACACATGGCCCAATCAAAGAGAGCCACGTGGCACCCCGGATTTGGCCAATGCTGGTTGGGTAAAAAAAATTGTTCCACCTCTAGAGGATTCGAACCCCCGACCTCCAAGTAAGGAAACGAACTAAAACAACAACACTAACCAACTAGGATACTATTGTTCTTATTAAACCATATGGTAAAAAATTATTTTAAGTTGGTTAAGTGCATAGTTTTGGGGATAAGACCCAATCAACAAGAGCTAGCCACGCGACCAAGAGCACTAGACCAGGAGCTCGCGGAGGACAAGGTGCTTAGTGCTTGGCCACATGGAACTTAATGCAACCAAGGTCTCGGAGAAAGGGGGTTAGCACGTGCATGTATTGGCCAAGTGGGTTTTTACCCTATAGTTTGGCATTTTAAAATATTTTTGTTGATTTTTATGGTTTTTTGGCCATATCTTGGTGGATATTGGCCCAAATTTAGTGCCACAAGAGGTGGGTTATTGGTATTTGAGTCCTCTACCTCATGGATATATAAACCAATTCATTGTGGAGTTTTAGGCAGGCAAAAAGTAGCTTGGAGAAAATTGAAGAAGAAATTGCAAAGGCCAAGTTGTCTTATGCAATGAAGCCAGAAGAGTAGTTGAGATTTAGAGGAAATGTCTGGGAGTTCTACTCCACTTTTTTTAGTGTCGTCTATTGTGTCAGGTTCCTGAGACAGAGAAGAGTCGGTCAGAGACCTAAATGATGTAATTTTGATGTAGATTTTTAAGAATTGAATTTTAATAGAAAAGCCTCCCCCACCGAAGACAAAGGCCCGGAGACATAGGAGAATTTTCTGAACTCCGTTATCAACTTCTGGTGTTAAATCTATTGATGGTTTTCTTCTTTGTGTTTTTTGTTATTTCTCTTCATTTTTTAAGTTGTTATCACTTATATATATTCACATGCATTGCCAGAAAAGGTCTCGATAAATTTGAAGTCAAAGTGTAAATTGCTAAGCATCGATTTCATATCATTGTCTTATAGGTCTAGCATTTGGATTCAAATGGATATACATCTCTCCTATTTCTCCTGTTAATCCCTTCATCTCTGAAAACCTCATTGGAAACAAATCATTGTACTCGCAAAGTAACTATGTGATTCTTTCTATTGTTTGATTATCCCAATAATCTCTAATGCTTGCAATCATTGGGTTTTATGCAATCCCAATTTTTACCTTCTTGATATTTAATGGTGCAGCATAATCTTGTTAATCTATCTTTGGACCCTCTACCTCTCTCTCTCCTTCAACTTTTGGGATACGGATATTGCGCGGGTTTTCTTTTGTTGGATCTTCTTCTTGTGTGACATGATAGCAATGTAGCAATTGTTTGACTATTTGTTTATTCTGATATGATGTCACAATATCCACTTCAGGTTCTTCAAAAATCATTTCTCTTACTACCTTCAGTGTTTTATCTATATATGGACTTTCATTCTCAAAGGAAAATGTAATCATAAAATTATGTTGTATCTCTTCCCAATTTGCAGTTTTCCTGCATTGTTCCTGTCCTATGTACCATTTCTTTGGAATGCCTTCTAATGTGTGAATAAAATGACATGGCCATTCTTCTAGTGGTACTAGTATCCATTGAATTATACATATTTCTACATATTCTCTAGGCTGTCCAATCCCACCCTAATTCTTCTCATATCTATGTTCCTTCTCTGTGTCGAATCTGATGTGCAATAACCTCTTGCATTGAATCATATCAGTTTTTTATCTTTTCCTTATGTGTACCCCACCAATGGGCAAGTGTGGATTTCAAAGAAATATCTAATACTAGTAATCTTTGATTTTCTACTACTTCTAATTCAAACTTCATTAAAAATTCTTCTAAGTCATTTAGACCATAGAAAGTAGTAGCCTCTCTTACCTCTGAACCAATACATCTTAGCGTGCGTGTCATTCTGGAACATCTTCGGGTAGATAATTCATGTAATCACTACTACCAGTTCTCCAATCTTGTGTTAGAGTTTGAATCTCAAGAACTAATACTACTCCAAATCAGGTTTTCATTTGTAGTTGGGTTGATATAATCCTCTTCGCATGCGGTAGTTCTATACAATTGATTTATGTCTTCTATAATAAAATTTTATGTCGCGGGTTCCACAGACCTTCCTCCTCCTGATGGATCCAATGGCACAATAACTTTGTACTCCCCTAATTCAAATATTGTCTTCCTAGTCTTCAAGTCAATAATAGTTTGGTTATCAAAATCCCAACCTAAACCTAATAATGTTGGATATGGTGAAGTGTTATCTATTATGAAAATGAGTTCAAAGTCTACCATGGTGTGCACATTGTCTAGGTCTATTGGTATCCCCTTCAATATACCAATTGGCACGACTCTATGTTGGTTTGCTAGCTTCAACTAAATAGGTGAATATCCCAATGTAGGCTCCCCCATAACTTCCCATGTCTTCTTTGGCAGAACATTGACTTCAGACCCTAAGTCTATTATGGTATGCCCCATATTAAAATCTCCAATGTTTGAATTCAACCTGAATTCCCTACTTGTTCTTCTATTCTTATGAACCCAATTGACCCTCTTGGGTTCTAATTTCATTTCTTCTCCCAAATTACACTTCTCTAACAAATACTATAATATTTTTAAATATTTTTTGTCATTCAACAACTTCACACAAGACCCCAAAAAATTTCTTAGATTACTTACTTTTTCTGATGGATACTCTATGTTAGTTTGATCAAATAATGGAGGCATGTCATACACTGGTATATCATCTACTGGAGTTTTTCATGAATTTGACACAATGTTTTCTTTCAGAATATCCTTTCTACTTTCTTTGAATGTCTCCTTCTATTTGCGCACATCAATATTTTGTTTAGGTTTTGTATTCTTCCTAACCCACTGGTACTAATCCTGATCCTTCTTTGTTGCATCTCCTCTTGTCTTTTCTCCACCTCTAGTAACTATGTTGATCTTCTTCCCATCATCTTCTCTATTGTCCAAAACAATCCATTGGATGTTCTGATTGTTTTAGTTCCTATTGTCTTGTATCTTTACTAGAATTGTTGAACAGTATTTTGTCTCATGGTTTGTCGTGTGACAATACATACATGTCATCGGTGGTTGTAGAAAATCTCTTGCATAGTTCCCAGGTTTCTGACCGTTGTGACAAACTATAGGTCCTCTACCCCCTCCAAATCCTTGACCTCCTCCTCTTAAGCCTCCTTTGTTTCCTTGATTATATCTAGGCAGTGTATTATACTGTGGTCCCTAATTGTATTGTCGTTGTGCATTATTGTACTATGGTGGCGTTCAGCACTGATGTGTGATGTTATACTGTGGTGGTGCTCCAAACAGTTGCGTGTTATTGTAATGTGGTGGAGCTTCATGCTATTATGTGTTGTTATATTGTGGTTGTTGTGCAAGTTGTTTTGTCATTAATTTATCCTGGACCCTATATGCATCTAATGTCCTTTCCTTCATTATCTACAAGGTTCTACAGTCTTTGTCTTCGTGCCCAACTAACTTGCAAAAATTACAAAATGCAGTCTTTGGTATTGTTTGATACTTTTTCATCATGGGACAATGATAGGGATCATGTCCATGTGTGTTTTTATATCTCACACCAAGGTCCTCCTATGGGTAAGGGATTCAACATCCTTTCTCCCAAGTATTGTGCAACAGTTGGACACTCATTCTTATGATGCCCTTCTTATTCTGATTTAATTGAAATGTTAAATTCTTCATGTCTGCTCTCAACTCTTCTATAGATGGATCTGTATACTTATATTTATTTTCTTCCAACCATGATGCTACTTGCAAGGCCTCAGCCTGAGTTTGGAAATTTTTCTACCTCAAAGGATACTTCAAATGTGTCAATAAAGAGTTAACAAATAAATGTCTATGTTTCATATCAATAATAGGGTACTTCAACTTACCATGTAGCCTCTTAAACTTTTGGTCCACCTCCCAAACTGATTCTCCTATTTTTTTCTTAATCCATATCATCTCATTCATGAATTGATCCTTTGAACTTGGTTTCTAAAATTCATTTATTAATTGCCTATTCACCAACGGTTATAGGTGCTCTTGTTGGATTATTTACTGCAAGACCCATATATCAATCCAATGTGTGGTCTATGAATGTGATTTTCAACTGTGCAACCTTTGTATATTCATATGTAATATGCTTAGCTTCCCATATCTTCTCATAGATAAACAAATGTTTTTTGGGGTCATCTAAACCTTCTCCTCAGAACTATGGTAACCGAATAGTTGGATATTGTCCTGCCATTGTGAAGTTTTTTGTACTCCACTTCCACGTAGTGTAGATACTTGACTACTACTTGTTGAACTTATACTTATGCTTGGGTTTCTACTATACCCTCTTCCTATAAACATCCTTCTACCACTAATCACTTGTTCGTTAACCAGTTTTTCTTCTTCAGATGTCTATTTTGCACATGGGGTTGTGGATTCCACAATAATTCGGATCTGGAATGGAGATCCTTCTTCTACACCTAACCCCTGACCTCTGATTTTCCTCTCATATGTGGCACGCAATATTTCCTCAATCTTCCCTGACGTACAAATATCCTCTACCTCTTCCTCATCACTGTACAAGCCCTCTTGCTCGTCTACTGCGCTCTTTTTCTTATTGATCGTATATTGGTAGGGTCATCTTTTGTGCGTCACTCTTGATTTCCTTATTATTTCTCTGGTTTGTTCCTCATCCATCATTATGGGGTCAATTGCTTCCTTCTTCTGGCCTTTGTCCAAATCCCTTTCCATATCTCATATCTTCCTTAGTGCTTCCCCCAGCTCCCCCATGCGCGTAGAGTGATTTAGTTGTATGACGCCATTGTCATCACTCCTTTATCATGAAATAATATCTTGATCGACATGTAAAGTGACCTAATGTACCTCCCTCTTGGTCCCTTCAAGAATTATTGATCTTAAGTAGTATATGGCTTTGTTGTATCGACTACAAATTCAGTAATAAACCCTACAGTAATATTTTCTAACCAAAAATCCATTGTGCGCATGAATTTATTATTAACCCTTTCCAAAAGCACAATATTCTCAACATTCCACTCTACTGGCCTTATCTGATTAGTTGGATGAGTACCCTTCAACCTCAATAACCACCCTTGCAATAAATCTAGAAAGTAACAGTAATATTCTTCATGCAAATCAGTAAACATGTACCTCTGTAGATACTGGCGCGGTGTATACATGGAGCTTCTATTATCTTTCTGCTCAAACTTGAGTTGCTTTGTCTCCAACCATATTTCAATTTCTTTCCCTTTAGGGTTCCATGGCCTAAACATCCCCTTATACCATTGCATTATCTTCATTAAATCCCCTCCAATATAATCTTCTGAGTTCCAACGGGCAAAGGAATCATTTTTTGGAAGTATGGGTTGACCCAGGTTCTACCTTAGTTCTCCAAAAAAAACCTAGAAACCATCAACCCCTCTGGTAAACCAAAAGGAAACACTAAGCATAGAGTTCCCAACACAATATCACCCGAGCTGGCTTATGGGTGATTGTATGACCCAAGTGTCTGCAATCATGGAATGGATGGAACTCATGGGAATGTTATCCATGTTAGATTTCTTATACTTCAACATTCATTCTACCATACCATCATTCATCAGATCTACTATTTTATCCATCTGATAACATTCATTATGTAGAAAACATCACACTATTATATTGCATGTTGTAAATAAACTTCAACATATTCATTCATTTATTTATTCATTCATCATCAAGAATATAAAATCAACAAATAAGAGATAACAAGCATTGAGACACCATTTTTACTGTGGTTCAACCCCCTTGGGATATGTCCACAAAGATATTTTATTGAATTATTATTCTTCACCAAAAAGGTTCTACGTTGCATTCATTACATCATGGGTTTAGTACAGTTGAGGTTGACCAGCATCACACCAAGCTCCAAAGATTGCAACCTGACCCTCAGTTATAATCCATCTAACTCCACCTTAGCTCCTCGGTTATTCAACAAAGCAGATACTTTGAATGAAAACTCAAAAAGGTGCTCAAAGTACCTTCTCTCATAAAAAAGTGATAATAATGATCCCCTAGATACCTCATACATCCTCTATTTATACTTTAAAAGTGGGAAAAAAACCTTACATCATACCCCAAAACCTAACTCTAAGTGGACTCAACTTGTCCACATTATAACTGCCTTCGCGCGATAATCCACAATTATGTCATGTTGATTTTACTTTACTCCCACCGTGTGTTGCTTCCTTTTCTTGAACCTTACCTCAAAACTACCTGCTCCAACACTATCCCTGGAAGATGAATTGCCAAAAGGATTGTGGACCCCGATGGTGGTAGTTGATACATCAACTTCCTGAGGGCGTAACTTTGGCATACGATATTTGTTTGGGGCATTCGATATCTCATCAAAAAGGTCTATCCAATTATTACAACTTTTTTCGGGGGTCATGGAATGCTTATACTACCTTATAACCCCTAAAAAGTCCAAAAAAACATTGCTTAGGGCCTCAAAACAACCCCGAAAGTTTGGGACTCGAAAAACTATAAAACTGCCAAAATGGAAAATTGTTGTTTGAACCAGTGGAATAGGTGGGTAGCCACCGATATCTATCTAGATAATTCATCCCCCCTTAGGAAGAAATGTTCTCCATTGTGTCAAGTTACTGTCATAGATGGGGAAGCTTTTGTTGAATATGAACCTTGGTGAGATGCTTGCCTTGCTGCATAAGTTGTCTTGCTTAGCTTGTTGAAGGTTGTCATGAACCTATTGTTGGAGGGTTTTGATCTGGTCAACCAATCTAGCTAGATGATTTTCCTGAGTGTGGGAGGACTCTATCGATGAAGATGTAGCATGAAGAGTATGAAGAGATCTATTATAAATTTTCTTGACTGGGAAGTGTGGAGGCACCTTCGTAGGTGTAGTAAGAATATATTTCTTCTCTTCTATAATCTTGTTGATCTGCTTCTGTTGGATAGAATGATATTGGGTTGAGGCTATAGTGGTTGTATTGTTCATCTGTTCGCCTTTTGAATAGATTGTGAACAAGCTAAACTTTGCAGTATGAGAGATTAATTTGTAGCACTATTGTACCGAGATAGTAGTTGGAACTACCTATGGTACCCTGTAAAGTTGACCCCCAAAAGTAACAATGACACTATAGGGTCGAGACTCATAAATAGCATGATGCTTCAACATATATGTCTATCCTAACAAAACATCACAGACTTTAGTGGGTCAACATCACACAGTAACTCATCCTTGAAGGGTTTGATGCCATATGACAGGTGGCACTGTTGGCTGACATGAAGATCTCATTCCTGGAAAATCCATTCGATGTTGTATGGTTGTAGGTGTGGTGTTGTCAGAAAATCCAACTGCTTGAAAACATCTATTGAGATGAGGTTATTCTGGCTTCCACTATCAACGATAAAATGTAGTGGGGTCCCCTTCACCCACATTTGTGAATGGAAGAGGCGCTCCCCCTCCTCAGGATCCTCTAGTTCTTCTAGTTGGATTGTTGCGGTCATGATAGTAGTAGTCAATTATCTTCCTCCTTTTATGATTGTCTAAAGCATAGTTCGATTCGGCACTCGACTTTGTTTCTTTGATCTCAGCTACCGATGATTGTTTCGAGTGACATTCATAGGTGTTGTACCAAGGGATTTTGTGGAAGTCACACCACTTCCCACTATCCTTCTTCATCTTCCCATTGCTCTTATTTTCCTGCAGCTTGGACTGGTTGTCTTGAGGTTGGCTACTCTGTGGATTAGGGATGCCTTTACCATACTTTGGTTGTTGCATATTTGCAGACCCAAATTACCGCTTGTTCCGCTACTTATGTTTCTGCTTGATTTTGATAGCATATTGATAAGTGGATCCCAATGATGAGATATCCAGAAACTCCATTTCGGTTTGGATGTACCTATGTAGAGCCTCGCAATATTTTAGAACTAGATGTCGCTTGGAGTCTTTGATACCCATCTTGGTGTGCAAGGTATGGAAGTTATTTGTGGATGTTAGAACTGTTTGGACCCTCCCTTGATGTAGCGTGGTCCATTGCATGTATTGGTCATCATAGTTTCCCACAGGGTAATATTGGTCCTTGACTACATCCATAAAAAAATCCCAAGTGGGCTCAACCCAAAATATTCCAAAATCCTTTATGGATTTTTTCTCCCAGTATTTTTCCACCTATGTTTGAGATGAGGGAGAGCCTTAAGGAGCGCAAAGGTGATATTTTCTCTATCAAAAAAAAAATTAATAGAGAAAAAACCGTCTGAATAAAAAATATGTAGTTATCAGTTGTTTGGTACTCCACGAGCACTCACGTATATTGCAAGAATGTATAATGATCAACCAATATTCAAGGAATTATCACATGATGGGACAAGACCTATATGAGTACAGATACATGATGGGGTAGTTGATCTGCAACACCATCGTTCTTCATAGAAACTACATAGTAGTATGCATTAGAATTTCAGGGGGGGTTTCTTCCCATTAGTTTTTTCGTCTTTACCTCACCTTTGTCTTATTATTCTTTTCATAAGTTGTTTACACATGAGTACCTAACATGGATGAAAAATTTCAGGACTCATACATCACGCATACTCCTAGGTTTTGATTTAGGGGGGGTGTTGGGATACATGCACAACATTCCACTTTTCAAGGGTCATCCATGTCTACATTTAGCCATTCCTAAATTTAGGGAGTTGCCTATTTTTAGCAATGTTATTTATAACAAGTCTAATATATGGCATTGATGACAACTAATATGCATTGGATGTGGATAAATTATCCCATTATGAATTGTGAATTTCCTTTATTATTAGTGGAGTCAAACTTATCATTTACTTTCATTTACCACTTAGTGACTCGTGGCATTGACCCATGGTATTGATTAGTTAAGAATTGATTAAATCTAATTAGTGTATGCAAAAAGAACCCCAACCTTATGCACATTACTTTTTCTTCCTGATTTTCTCCCCATAGAGTATATATATTGTACTCATGTCAAGAATTAATATAAAAGTGAAATATGAATTGGTTCTTCAACAATATTGCCTTTTTGAGTGTTATTTAATTCCTTCTCTCTCTTTCTTGCAATTTTACTAATGTAGTTTGTTTCTCGCAACTAGATATTGGCTTGTGCTTAAAATCCTACATTTCTCATAAGCATAGAGGGTTTGGTATCCATTATTGTTGGCTAAGGATTGTCCACCAAATCAAGGAGATATCTACAAAGGATAAAGAAAATGGGTAGAGGAAGAGGAAATCGCCAATACTAGACCAAATGATAAAGAGGTAAGAATCATGATATCTTTCCTCTGTTTATGGTAAATTAAATAATTGTTGGATTAGATAGAGTAATTCTACTATGAAGTAATTTTTGAAGAAAAAAAATTATTTCTTATAATCTTAGTAGAAGATAACAAAAGTTGTAGGATAATTTCAGCAAGAAAATGGATGTCACAATATGAGTATAGGGACATTGTTCATCGTAAACAAAAATGGGGGAAAGATTTAATAAAATGGAAACCACTAACACTTATAAATTGTATAACAATCCTAAAGTGATCGAGGTATCTCAAAAGTCAAATTGGCATGATTATTTCAATAGACTATAAGGTTTTCATGATGGCATCACTAGAGTTTGCCAAAAAAATTTAGAAGAATAATGCAAGGGGGGGGACTAGGAGTATCTAACTACAGTAAGGGGATTAGAGATACATGTGAATGAACCAGCCTTAGTAATATTGATAGGGATTCGCATTGTCCTGCTTTTGGATAAAGAGGAAAGACAACCAACCCTTGATGGAAAATAAGAATTCCTCCTAGCTTATGAAACCGTAGAAGAACTAAACAAGGGGTCAGGAGAGATAGATTTCCAACACCTTCCATGAGGTTATCATCCACCTTATCAAATACATCACTTGTGAAGCAAGTTATAGATTGACCTATGCCTACCTATTCAGGTTGTTGTACCAACTGAGATACTCATCACATCAAAATCCTAAAGAAAATTTGAGCATCCCATACTTTTTTCTTCAATATCTCAAACAAATGAGTGAAAATGTCCAAGAAGGGAAAGTTATAGCCCTAGCCCACCATGTACTAGTGAAACTACTTGTATGTGATGCTTGTAATAGGAAACCTTTCTAGCTCTCATGGGATAGATTCCTTAAAATTAATAATGAATAGTTCACATTTTTACAGGTTGAAGCTATTCAAAATCTAGAAGCAGACCCCATGAGGGAGTCTAGGAAGAATAATAAGATCATGGATAAGGAAAGTTCCAACCACAAAAATAAAATATGGAATCATAAAAGGAAAAAAAGTGGAGGAGGTAAGCATAGAAGTTTCCATAGGCACAAAATACTTGGACAAGTATATTATTGTTTCTCTAATAAATATGGGAAAACCCAAACCAAGCCCTTTCACCCTTCAAAAAGGAATCTCATCAAGAGCTAAGAAGAATCAAAACAATGAACATATGGATAGAACAAGATTTTAGGTGGAAAGAAATCTAACAACTCTTCCACCTAGTCTAAATACAAACATTATATAAGACATTCTTTCTTCTATCCCTGTAATTAATTTTGAAGAAACTCAAGAGGATACCCCTACAAGAAGGGATGAAATTGGTACATGAGACCTAATATCCCAATTAGAAGAAGCAAGGGAAAAGGCCCTCACATGGAGAACACTTGTATATTCAATGAGGGAAACAAAGAGCACATGTATAGAGATCTCCTTACTCCAACATAAACAAATAATTTCAAACCTATAGGAAAAAATCCAAATTCTCAAGATGCAAAACTTAGATACCATAAAACACAGTGAAGATGAAAATTCAACCTTAAGATTAGAATTGGAGAGAAAAATAAAAGAGGTTGAGAACAGATTTGAGAGGATTGTTGGATTTGAAACCTCTGTTGTTCCTGAGTTTGTGTTTTAAGGCTATAAAACACACCGTCAAGGCATCCGACTAAAGATTTTTATGATAAAACTTTTAATACAAAGAAATAAAGAAAGGCTAGATCAGATTCAGTTTCTCAACTGTCTCTGTCTTGCTTCTCGCTGTTCCTGGATGCTTATATCACGTTCGATTGCAGCCCACGATCTTTCTAACTCAGTCCTATTTGTTGCAGTTTGTAAGATGGTGTTAAATAGGTTTAATGCAATGCTAGTTTGATCTTGTAGACCAGGTTCTATGTTTGGTTGTCTACCGTTAGGGACTGTCATGGGTAATAGGATTTTATATGTTTATATAAGGGGTTTTTAATAGATTTGTTACTTCAGACTTTCGGAGAAGATGTTAATGAAACAACTTTAAAACCTAAAACAGAAAAGTAAAGACACAATCAAGGTTGTTTCCTGGTTTGTGACAATTTTGAATTTGTAAATAGTGAAACACAACAAAAAGAAATATAAGGCTTTAATCTGGAAAGAATCTTATATTTCCGTTAACAATAATGAAAGAGACACAGGATTTATAACAAAAGAAAATATTAAGGAACAAAAGGTTACAGGTCTTAAAATCACTAAAGCAATCTCAGAGGAAAAAATGTAACACATTCAACATCCAAACCAATCTGATACCATAAACAACAATTGTCTATAATTTCCAATTGATTTATTTGCTAGAAACATACATTAAGAGGAATATTTAACAGATGAAATTAGACAAGGGAAAGAACATAGTCACGAATTGCAGGATCCAGAATCTTGTTGCGAATTTAAATCTGATAAACTGTAAAACTGGTAGTACAATAATCGGCCTTCTCCCAAA
>JASDQU010101227.1:108302-118811 GCA_032191745.1 Picea mariana | reverse complement strand
TTTCACCATGTTGAGTATGATGATGTCATGGTAAATTTGTTTCTGCAAACCTTATCAGGAAGAGCGTATGAATGGTATACAACATTTCCCAGTAGATCAATTCTCTCATTTAATGACCTCAAAGTTATGTTACTAACTATGTTCGCCCCTCCAATTTCTTATCATACCCTTCTCATTGATTTCACTGAGATTGGTTTGAGGAAGAATGAAAGGATATGAGATTTTAATCTCAGGTTCAACAAAACCTTGAGTAGGATTCTAGAAGATAAAAGACCAAATGACCCAATCATTCTCAGTTGTTATAAGAATGCAATTCCCCCAAATTTGAAATATGTTATCAGAACATTCCAAATGGATACCTTGGAGGAGGCAATGACTAAATCCATTTAGAAGGAGGAAATTATGATTGAAATGAATGTTGACCTTGACATTATACTAGGAAAAGTACAAAGGAAGTTGGCAGGATTAAGTATTGATAATCAAGGAATTTCTAGTTCAACAAATAACAAAGAATTCAAGCCACAACTGGCTCAAAACCAAACAATGGGAGGAGTATTTTTCAAGGGAACCATACCTGATGTAAAGGTTGACCCTATGGCGGCATAAGAAACTAAGAAAAGAATTTAAATTGCACAGATGAATAGAACTATCAACAAAATGCAGAACGAGATAACCAAACTAAGAAGGGGAGATAACTATGTGGAAAATCCAAGAATGTTAGTCCCAGAGAAAAGAAGGAACCCTCCCCAAGAAAACAGAGTGAGGTTTGAAAACACGGATAATCCACAAATACCAAGGGTTACCAGAAAACCTACTCACAATGCAATTTTTCTGGATGATGTGTATGATGAGCAAGTAATTGAAAAAGAGAATTAGTACTCACCTAATGAAAGTTCTGAAATTGTGAAAATGGATGGATGCAAGACATCCATGTATATATTTGAATAAGGAGACAACAACCCTAACTCGCAAGAAATTGTCACCCAGAAAAGAGTATTTGTAAATAGACCCAAGAATAAGAATGACTCTGAAAAACAAAAACCAAAAAGATAAAGAAAAAAAAAACGAGAAAAGAGCAAATGAGAAAATGGCTGATATCATTGGAAGTAAAAGGCAACACCTGATGTCAAACTCCACTCAAATGACATATAATGTCGTAGAGGACTTAAGTAAATAAAGGATAACTTTTCCCTTTACAAAAGTGGTAAAGATTCCACAACAAAGAGAAAACATTTTGAAATTGTTGGACAATCCAATTGAAAGAGAAGAAGTTGTTGTTACCAGTCCAAAACAAAGCCATATCCAGTCAAATGCCAAACTTAGAGGTAAAATTCCTCCCTTTTACATTTCAATTGAAAATCATGATGGTGCATGTTGGAACGGGGGTAGATCCAGGGTTCAACGCTACAACAACGCACCAACAAAACCCTAACTACTGGCCCTTTCGACAACACCTGTGAAGCAGATGAAGTCTCACCCGAGGTAGAGGAAGGGGTGGTTGCAGGAATTATGTGTTTTCAACTTTAGATAGGACATAGATATGTGATTGTAATACTTAACAGAGCACTTAGCACCGACATTTCATCAATATTTGACCACTATCTACTCTGTAGATAAAATAGAGCATTGCATCATTCATCCAGATATGATGTATCTAAGCACTTATCATAGAGAGGTAGATTAGATCTAGCACATTCAAGTACCAAGCACATTCACATAGGTCATATCTAACATCCATATACATCGTTAGCACAAAGCATAAACAGATATATCTATCTATATCAAATCACTTAGCAAGTAAAGACATAAACACATCAACACATCGCACAAAGCATAGCAACACAGCATGTACGTGGTTCACCCCCACCCTAGGGCTACATCCACCAACTCTTCTTCTTTATTATATTTGGCCAAGTTTCTTACATGCACATAGCATCAAAATCCTACTCTGAAAAAGACAGGAGATCTGCGCACACTCTGCTAGATCCTCCTTCTTCGAGCTAGGGTATAGCACCAAGCCTTCTTACAATTACTTGCACGTAGCTATACAAGTTTCACACAGTATGCACAAATAAAGTACTTAGCACTCAACACTCCTATAATCCCTTGATCACACAGATCGAATCTCTAGAACTTAGCACTACTTATCACCTTTTTCCCCCTTATTACATCACCTAGTCTTCTATATATACATTACAAAAGTGGGCCTAAGAATGGGTATACCCATGGGCCAACATTCCCATACCTATTACATAATCCCAAAACCCAAAAAGGCTTAAAAAGGGTCTGAGATACCACGATCTCTACTTCATCTTGCGCTCTACCTTCGACAGCCTGTCAAAGTCCCAAAATAGGTCAAACATGACCAAGAATCCACAAAACTTGGTCAAGGGCCAACAGGCCCCCAACACTCACCTGTGACTCATCCCGAGTCACTCTGGTCTGGGTAGTTCTGCTTCAAAAGCATCAAGCATGGCTCAAGCTACTTGGACTTGTTGTTGTGCCATGTCCTCTTGTTTAGCGAACTCTTGGATGATTGCATCATTGACAGGTCCCTCCAGGCGTTGTTCAGTTGTAGTGATAACCTGCTCCAGTTTTTCTCCTCGGCCTTCGACCTCTGTGAGCAATTGGTAAGCCTTATATTGTACAGGTTGGAGCCTATGAGTTACTTCCATAACTCTGCTCTGGATAGTGTGGATCTGTTGTTGGGCGGTGCATTTCTCTTGGGATCGCTTCATTCTTTCCACAGCTGACAGGGGCTTCAACTACGCATGTATTGTCTTTTCTTGATGCGTGACTCAGTCCTCTACCTTTATTTCTAATACTGTCACAGAGCGAAGTGCTATGTTGACCGCTTCTTTCACTTCGAGTTCCTCCGTGAGCAATGTTCTTTTCCTTGCTACATCTGTGTTTTTTCTTCATCAAACTTTGCTTGGAGAGAAACATTTTACTGTTCTACAGCACTACATTGTTCTACGAGTATGCCTTGCACTTGCTTCAAGGCCTGGGTGGCTTGTTCTGTTTCTTCTTGTGCTCATCAAAGGCAAGCTTCAACTATATCAGCTAGTCGGTGGAGTTGGGTTGGCTCATCTCCCAACTCTGGTTCTCCCAATGGCAGGGGTGCAGTGGAGACTGCGTGGCTGGACTGAAGGGCCTACTATACCCCTAGAGTTAGACTTCAATTCTATCATACACTTCTTCCTGCTTGGCTTCTTGTTTCTCTGTTATTTCCAGTGAAGCGTCATTCAGGGCTGCTATGATGAAGTCAAAATCATCGGAGGTGAGGACAATCTGCATCTTGGTCTTCAAGAGGTCAACCTCATCTCTGGGTGGTGTCACTGTGCCTGGCTTCTGTTCAGCTTCTACTTTTTCATCACCCCCTTGGTTAGGTGACACTAAAGCAGTCTTTCCTGAGGTGCTTCTTAAATCTTGGACCTCCTCCGTCTTCTTTCATCTATTGGTTGTATTATGTTCTTTATGACTGTCCTCTGGGTTGTCAAGATCAGATATCTCTACAGGGTTGGCAGGGGTAAGGAGGTCAACAGACCATTACTTAGTGATATCCTCAAGGTCTTCTTCTATAAGTTTATAATATGACTAGAGCTTCTCTTTATGTTCATATTCTCGCATTGTAATGTAGATGAAGTGTCGATCTGCAATGAACTTCATCAGGGTTCGGAATCTCTATAAGGTGTTCGAAGTCATGTGAGGCTCAACTTCGATGGCTCTCTTTAGCTGGAGGTAATATGTATGAAACACAACATTTGAATGCCACTATTTTTTCATATCACTTGAATACCAAAGGGTAGAAAACTTCGCAACAAGTGGTTCGAACGGTTTTATGTCTAGGAAGGTCGCACTTTCTGGCATCCCAGGAAACAAATGCAATGAGGATCAGGAGCCAGCTAAAATGAAATTCATAACCCTGATCATGTGCTTCTCAGTAGTCTAGTTCCAACCAGTTAACTAGGTACTTCACCCAGTTCATATGTAGGCCTTTCATGCACTTCCCTGCGAGGTCAACAACAAAGTTGGTGACCTGAGTAGGTCAGTTATTTTTTACTAACTTTCCAGCTATCAGTTGACATGCTAGGCGCACTGTGCCACTTTGGATGGAAGCTACCTTGTAGCCTCTTGTTCCCTTCTCAACATCGCCATATGTATCCTTGATCTTCTGTGTCAGTGTGCGATCTGCGGCTTTTCCTGGATAAAACTCCTACGAGTTGGGTCCTTGCATACTCAGTCTTGTGATCTTTTGTATCAGCATTGGGTCAACTATAATACGGAGGTCTAGTCATAAGTAGCTACCATTGTAACACGACAGTAGTAGCTTGACACATGCTTTGACTTCCTGGTATCTTCAGAAGTGTGGGATCTTCATGACATTCAGCAGGGTGGACTGCGCGAGGTCCATCGTCCATGGTTGGGGAATTATCTTTGAATTATTCCCCTTCATTATAGTTAGGTATTTATACAGGGCGAGCATACCATAGATCATGCGATCTCCAAGGTTGAATTCATTGAACTTCAATGTTGTGATCTTTCCCTGGTCTACTCGAACTGCGTGTATCCCCTTCGGGAGGTACACAGTAACTATGGTGTTCTTGAAATCTCTTGGCACACTATCACGATTCACCATGCTAGCCAGAGGCGGGATGTAATCAAAAAGTATGGTTGGAATCAGCTTTGCATTTGCTAGGTCGTCTTTGTTCTTGGTTCTCTTTTCTGCTGATGACCGGGATGGTCCGACTCTAGGAGCAGTCGACGGAGAGGTTTGATGTGTTCTCTTCGATGAAGCTTGTACACCTACAAACATCGACATTACTCTTTCAGTCATGAGGTCAATGAGAACTTCTTCAACAAATTTCTCTGCAACGCTGAACTCATCCAACATACACGCTCGGGGTTGGAAATCTCGAGTTCAAGGAGTAACTTAGACACTGTAGTGGGATAGAGGGAAATAGCACAATGATCATTGTGTAAAATCAATGAGTCTAAGGGCTCATATTCACAATTAGAAAAAGTGTTCTCGGTGCATGGCGTGAAGGGATAGATAGATAACTTGGCAACGGATCTCTTGCAATGGGTGAGAAGCCTTCATTAGCTTTGTTATGTCCATTACGGTGCGGTCCAACGGTCTACTGGTGAACCATAAATTCCTTTCTACCCGTTCGGAGGGTCGACCTAATGGTTATATTGTTCCCAACAGCTATATTTCTTCGCCCTGGTGAAGTGCCATGTGATGTTATTCTGTTATCCCGACGAAGCTCCAATTTTGCAAATTTTCCTTTTGCGAAGTTCCCTCTGGAAATTTCTATAACTTTTCGATCTTATTTCTCTTATTACTTAGCTTTATGGCCTTCTTTCCAGTGAGTTTCATCTCATTATTCATTTTTCCATTTTGATTCTTATCTACTTTTGGCATAGTTACTTCACGTTGTTGAGATTATTTCCTAAGATTCGAGGGTGATACTTCTTTTTTATCTAGAATAGGTACTTCAATCTTCTCTGGGTCTTCTAGTGTTCTTGTAACTTCGACATTCGGGTCTCTGGTGTTAAATAGCTTCAATCTATTCTCTTGTTCTTCAATCAAGTGTGTGATCCTTCTAGTCATGAAATCTTTTAACTCTTTCTTCTTCTAATCTAAAACTTCTTCTTCCTCCTTCCTTCTGGCCTGATCTCTTTCAATCCAAGGTTTTCCTAGTAACATGGTAAATGGGGCGTTGTTCTCAATAAATTTAACAATCTCAAAATCCTCCTCTGTCGAAGTCCCATTGGCATTCATAGGTATCTGGGTGAGCTTTCCACATAGGTTTATCATATTTCCTCTAAATAGCCCTATTTCGCCCAATGAAGGAGTCATAGCAGGCTTCCCTAAAAGTTCCCAAGTTATTTTTGTCGTGATATTCAATTGTGTTTCCTCATCTAGAACATAGTCAATGTTGAAGTCTCTTATTCTTGCTTCTATGCATGATTTTTCTTTGAATATCTCTGATAAGCTGACATGTCGGTGGTCATTCAGGGTTTCTTTTATCTGTAGCAATACTTTCTCTTATTCTTTATGGGGTTCTGCCATAATCATAGTTTTTGGATCTACCTTAGGGTTTTCTTGTCTCATGTTCATTCCTTCAAGCTTAGTGATCATTCCAACTAGATCTTCTCCCAGGGCATTTCTTAGCAAGATGTCTCAGTTTTCTGCAACTGTAACAGAGGGTTAATCCTCTCTTTATTTTAAATGATTCCCATCTCTTCCTGTATTGTGCGCTAGGATCATAGTAGCTAACCTGCAAACATTTCTTTCTAGGATCCTGCATCCATTTGTTAGTCCAAACATTCTTTCTATGCATAGGTATAACATATATTTCACTATTCTTATTAGATCTACGCATATCAAACCTTCTTTCATCTATTAGTGCCCTAGTTTTCAAGCTAGGAAAGAATCTATCAAACATACCTAGATCCATATTGTTGAAAAAAAAATTCACTTATCTTACTTCTACAGATCACAAATCTTTCAGATCTAGAACTTTTCACAATTCTTACCTTTATCAAAGTACAGAGCTTCCAAATATTACCTATTTTCTTCAGATCTCACCTCTTTTCTTGGCACAGAGCTTCACATGTCAAGTGGAATGTTGTGCACTAGGGCAACAGATATACGCCTGGAGATTTCATAGTTTCAGGTTGGACCTTTGCACAAAGCTTCTTATTCCTCAGTTCCTAGCAATCATAGTTTCAAGTCCCAGCATTGGAACCATTTGTTGGCATAGGGGCAGACCCAGGGTTCAACGCTACAATGACACACCAACAAAACCCTAAATACCAGCCCTTTCAGCAACACCTGCAAAGCAGATGAAGTCTCGCCTGAGGCAGAGGCAGGGGTGGTTACAGGACTAAGGTGTCTGCAACCTTAGTTGGGACATAGATATGTGATTTTAATACTTAACAAAGCACTTAGCACTAACAGTTCATTAATATTTGACCACTATCTACTCTATAAATAAAACAGAGCATCGCATCATTCATCGAGATATGATGTATCTAAGCACTTATCATAGAGAGGTAGATTATATCTAGAAGATTCAAGTACTAAGAACATTCACATAGGTCAGATCTAACTTCCATATACATCGTTATCACACAGCATAAATAGATTTATCTATCTATATCAAAGCACTTAGCAAGTAAAGACATAAACACATCAACACATCGCATAAAGCATAGAAACACAGCATGTACGTGGTTCACCCCCACCCTGGGGATACATCCACCAACTCTTCTTCTTTATTATCTTCGGGCAAGATTCTTATAGGCACATAGCATAAAAATCATACTCCGTAGAAGACAGGAGATCTGCGCGCACTATGCCAGATCCTCCTTCTTCAAGATAGGGTACAGCACCAAGCCTTCTTACAATTACTTTCACGCAGCTCTGCAAGTTTCACATAGTATGCACAAATCAAGTACTTAGCACTCAGCACTCTTACAATCCCTTGATCACACAGATCAGATCTCTAGCACTTAGCACTACTTATCACCTTTTTCCCCCTTATTACATCGCCTAGTCTTCTATATATACATTACAAAAGTGAGCCCAAGCATGGGTAAACCCATGGGCAGACATTCCCATACCCGTTACATAATCCCAAAACCCAAAAATCCTTAAAAAGGGGTCGATATTCCGTGATCTCTTCTTTGTCTTGTGCTTCGCCTTCGACAACCTGTCAAAGTCCCAAAATAGGTCAAACATGACCAAGAATCCACAAAACTTGGTCAAGGGCCAACAATGCACTACATAATTGTTTAGTTGACACTAGAGTGACAAACAATATCATGCCATTAGGGTTCATGGAGGCATTGGGCATGAGTTTCACCAAGTATTATGAAACTAGTGAAATTATATATGCAATTGATTCTAGAAAAGTGCCAGCTTATGGAGAAATCAAGGACTTCTATGCTTGGATCACGGCAGCTCCCGATATCATTACCATTTTCAATATTATTTTGGTAGACCTCCCTCCAGCATATGGAGTTGTGTTAGGAAGAGATTGGACACCATGATCGGGGGATATATAATGAACGATGGAAGTTCTATGATGCTGCCCAGCAAAGAAAGAGCAATGATCAAGGTGCCCCATGAACCTAGAAAACCCTTCTCTTTCAAGAAGAAAGACAATGAATTAATGGGAGATTATATAGATGTTGGGATTGGAAACTATGTTATTCTAGACATGGAACATAATGAAATCCTAGAGAAAGTTCAAGACACGAAGAACCAAGAATGTATGTTTTAAGGCTATTGGAGGATGTCATTCGATGGAGCATGTTCGAACTCCAGAAGCGGAGTTGGGATTGTTGTTATGAGTCCAAATAAGGTTGTGCATCTATATGCTATTAGACTGGAATTTTCATGCACTAATAATGAGGCAGAATATGAAGCCTTGATTCAGGGGATGATCCTTAGACAAAAAATGAAAATAGAACATCTAATTGTGACTGGCAACTAAGAGCTGATGATCAATCAGTCCACCCAAAGGTATAAAATCAAAAAGGAAAGACTTAAGTTATATTTCAAAAGGGTTAATGAATTGATGGAATATTTTAGTTCCTTTAACATTTCTTTCATTCCAAGGGACAAGAATCATACGGAATATTCATTGGCCTTGGTGGCCTCATTGTCAAACCCAAACGATATCCAAAGAAAAACATTTTTTCAAGTAGAGAGAGCATTCCGACCTTATATGCTAGATAACATTGAGTATTTGCAAGTGTTTGAGAATAATGAACAACTGGAAAAAAAAAAATTGTTGAACGATGATGATGATGAAGATGATCACATGTTTGTTGTCCCTAAAGATTGTATACAGTTTGAATCTCTTTTTACAAAATATGATCATGCTAAGAATCTCCTTGAAGAAGTTTCAATTCGAAAAGTGAAAGAGACAAGGAAAGTCAATATTGGAACTGACAGCTCCCGAAAATATGTCAACTTGGAAGTTGATTGCACCATTGGGGAAGTTAATCAATATGTTGCCTTGTTTAAAGAATACATTGATGTGTTCGCTTGGACTTATGATGATTTGAAGGCTTATGTAAAACAATATTCCAGCATATCATTCCTTTGAGGGAAGAAGCAAAGCATGTAAAGCAAAAAATAAGGATGATGAATCCCAAACTGAAACCTCTAGTAAAGATTGAATTGAAAAAATTGAAGAAGGTGGGAATAATTTATCCCATTAGACATTCCTACTGGCTTTCAAATCATGTGATTGTAAGAAAAAATACCAGGGAAAATTGGATGTGTGTTGGCTTCAGAGACGTTAACAAACCAAGCATAAAGGATAAATTTCCTTTACTTAATATGGAGTTCCTTCTCTAGCAAGCCACTGGATCATCCTGCATGTCCATGTTGGATGGTTTTTCTTGATATAATCAAGTCTTGGTGGTTGAGGAAGACAGGGAAAAGACAACATTCATAACACCTTTGGAGACATATGCATACACTAGAATGCCCTTTGGTTTGAAGAATGTTGGAGCCACATTCCATAGGGCCATGGATCATGCATTTAGCGGGTTGATACAAAAATTTATGGTAGACTTTCAAGATGAATTGACAGTGCATTCAAAAACTAGGGGTGATCATATCCATCATTTGAGAAAGAAAATTGAAAGATGTATATTGTTTTGTGTCTCTCCAAATCCAAAGAAATGCTTATTCATTGTAACTCAAGGCAAACTTTTAGGCCACATTGTGTGCAAGGAAGGGATTTATATAGACCCGAAAAGAGTTAAAAAAATAAATGAGCTCAACCCCGGGACATCCAAGAAGGGAGTCCAATCATTTTTTAGCAAGATCAATTTTGTGCGAAGGTTTGTTCCTAACTACACAAGTATTGTGAATCCGATCAATGTGTTTCTTAAAAATGAGCAGAGGTTCGACATTCGATACCCAAGAGGCTTTCAATAATATAAAAGGAGCAATCACCACAGCTCCAATCCTCATTAGTCCATATTTTGAAATGGATTTTATCATATATTCATTTTCTATAGAGACAGTTGTTGAATATGTTCTTACTCAGAAGAATACCAAAGGTGAATAACTCCCGATAAGTTTCATGAGAAAAACCCCACATGACTATGAATTGAGGTATTCAGAATTGGAAAAGCAAGCCTTGGCCCTTGTAAAAGCAGTGGTGCACTTTCGGACGAACATATTGAACTCCCATGTTATTGCTTATGTTCCCTCATCGCCAATGAAGATGCTTTTGAATTAACAATTGAGAGAAGGGAAGTGGGCTAACTGGCTGGCAAAGATACAAGAGTATGATATTGAAATTAAACCTTTGAAGGTTGTCAAAGGATCAGGTTTATGCAAGATCATAGCAAATAGCGATTATGTAGATGGAATGATTTCAATTTCAGTAGGAGAACCATTGTTTGATTTAGAATGGTATGGAGACATTGTATTCTACTTGAGATCCAGCCAGTTTCCTGTCACCATGAAACCTA
>JASDQU010101227.1:97033-108252 GCA_032191745.1 Picea mariana | reverse complement strand
CGTCATTCAGGGCTGCTATGATGAAGTCAAAATCATTAGAGGTGAGGAGAATATGCATCTTGGTCTTCAAGGGGTCAACCTCGTCTCTGGGTGGTGTTACTGCACCTGGCTTCTGTTCAGCTTCTACTTCATCATCACCCCCTTGGTCAGGTGACACTGAAGCAGTCTTTCCTGAGGTGCTTCTTAAATCTTGGACCTCCTCAGTCTTCTTTCATCTATTGGTTCCGGGTGTATTATGTTCTTTATGAGTGTCCTCTGGGCTATCAATATTAGATATCTCTGCAACGTTGGCGGGGATAAGGAGGTCAGTGGACCATTCCTTAGTGATCTCCTCAAGTTCTTCTTCTATAAGTTTATAATATGACTAGAGCTTCTCTTTATGTTCATATGCTCGCGTTGTAATGTAGATGAAGTGTCGATCTACAATGAACTTCATCAGGGTTCGGAACCTCTATAAGGGTTCGGAACCTCTATGAGGCTCACCTTTGATGGCTCTCTTTAGCTGGAGGTAATATGTATGAAACACAACATTCGAATGCCACTGTTTTTTCATATCACTTGAATACAAAAGGGTAGCGAACTTCGCAGCAAGCGGTTTGAATGGCTTTATGTCTAGGAAGGTTGCACTTTCTGGCATCTCCCAGGAAACAAATGCAATGAGGATCAGGAGCCAGCTGAAATGAAATTCATAACCCTGATCATGTGCTTCTCGGCAATCTAGTTCCAACTGGTTAACTAGGTACTTCTCCCAGTTCATATGTAGGCCTTCCACGCACTTCCCTGCGAGGTCAACGACAAAGTCGGTGACCTGTGTAGGTCGGTTATTCCTTACTAAATTTCCAGCTATCAGTTGACATGCTAGGCGCACTGCGCCACTTTGGATGGAAGCTACCTTGTAGCCTCTTGTTCCCTTCTCAACATCACCATATGTATCCTTGATCTTCTGTGTCGGCGCACGATCTGCGGCTTTTCCTGGATAAAACTCCTGCGAGTCGGGTCCTTGCATACTCAGTCTTGTGATCTTGTGGATCAGCGTTGGGTCAACTATAATACGGAGGTCTAGCCATAAGTAGCTGCCATGGTAACATGACAGTAGTATCTTGACACATGCTTTGACTTCTTGGTATCTTCCGAAGTGTGGGATCTTCATGACATTCAGCAGGGTGGACTGCACGAGGCTCATCGCCCACGGTTGGGGAGTTATCTTTGAATTATTCCCCTTTATTCTGGTTAGGTATTTATACGGGGTGAGCATACCATAGATCATGCGATCTCCAAGGTTGAAGTCATTGAACTTCAATGCTGCTATCTTGCCCTGGTCTACTCAAACTGCGTGTATCCCCTTTGAGAGGTACACAGTAACTATGGTGTTCTCGAAATCTCTTGGCACACTATCACGATTCACCACACCAGCCAGAGGCGGGATGTAATCAGGAAATATGGNCCGAGATGGTCCGACTCCGTGAGCAGTCGACAGAGAGGCTTGCACTATTCTCTTCGATGAAGCTTGTACACCTACAAACATCGACATTACTCTTTCATTCATGAGGTCAATGAGAACTTCTTCGACAAATTTCTCTACAGCGCTGAACTCATCCAACATACATGCTCGAGGTTGGAAATCTCGGGTTCGAGGAGTAACTTAGACACTGTAATGGGATAGAGGGAAATAGCACAATGATCATTGTGTAAAATCAACAAGTCTGCGGGCTCAGATTCACGATTAGAAAAAGTGTTCTCGGTGCATGGCATGAAGGGATAGATAGATAACTTGGCAATGGATCTCTTGCAATGAGTGAGAAGCCTTCATTAACTTTGTTATGTTCATTACGGTGTGGTCCAACGGTCTGGTGGTGAACCATAAATTCCTTTCTACCCGTTCGGAGGGTCAGCCTAACGGTTATATTGTTCCCAACAGCTATATTGCTTCACCCTGGCGAAGTGCCATGTGACGCTATTCTATTATCCCGACGAAGCTCCAATTTTGCAAATTTTCCTTTTGCGAAGTTCCCTCTGGAACCTTCTATAACTTTTTGATCTTATTTCTCTTATTACTTGGCTTTCTGGCCTTCTTTCCAGTGAGTTTCGTCTCATTATTCATTTTTCCATTATGATTCTTATCTGCTTTTGGCATAGTTACTTCGCGTTGTTGAGATTCTTTCCTAAGATTCGAGGGTGATACTTATTTTTTATCTGGAATAGGTACTTCAATCTTCTCTGGGTATTCTAGTGTTCTTGTAACTTCAACATTCGGGTCTCTGGTGTTAAATAGCTTCAATCTATTCTCCTGTTCTTGAATCAAGTGTGTGATCCTTCTAGTCATGAAATCTTTTAACTCTTGCTTCTTCTGCTCTAAAACTTCTTCTTCCTCCTTCCTTCTGGCCTGATCTCTTTCAATCCAAGGTTTTCCTAGTAACATGGTAAATGGGGCATTGTTCTCAATAAATTTAACAATCTCAAAATCCTTCTCTGTTGAAGTCCCATTGGAATTCATAGGTATCTGGGTGAGCTTTCCACATAGGTTTATCATCTTTCATCTAAATAGCCCTATTTCGCCCAATGAAGGAGTCATAGCAGGCTTCCCTAAAAGTTCCCAAGTTATTTTTGTCATGATATTCAACTGTGTTTCCTCATCTAGAACACAGTCAATGTCGAAGTCTCTTATTCTTTCTTCTATGCATGATTTATCTTTGAAGATCTCTGATAAGTTGACATGTCGGTGGTCATTCAGGGTTTCTTTTATCTATAGCAATACTTTCTCTTATTCTTTCTAGGGTTCTGCCATAATCGTAGTTTTTGGATCTACCTTAGGGTTTTCTTGTCTCATGTTCATTCCTTCAAGCTTAGCGATCATTCTATGGCAATCCAACTAGGTCTTCTCCCAAGGCATTCCTTAGCAAGATGTCTCGGTTTTCTGCAACTGTAATAGAGGGTTAATCCTCTCTTTCTTTTAAATGATTCCCATCTCTTCCTGTACTGTGCGCTAGGATCATAGTAGCTAACCTACAAACATTTCTTTCTAGGATCCTGCATCCATTTGTTAGTCCAAACATTCTTTATATGCATAGGTATAACATATATTTCACTATTCTTATTAGATCTACGCATATCAAACATTCTTTCATCTCTTAGTGCCCTAGTTTTCAAGCTAGGACAGAATCTATCAAACATACCTAGATCCATACTGTTGAAAAAAAAATTCCACTTATCTTACTTCTATAGATCACAAATCTTTCAGATCTAGAACTTTTCACAATTCTTACCTTTATCAAAGTACAGAGCTTCCAGATCTTACCTCTTTTCTTTAGATCTCACCTCTTTTCTTGGCACAGAGCTTCACAGGTCAAGTGGAATGTTGCGCACTAGGGCAACAGATACACGCATGGAGCTTTCATAGTTTCAGGTCGGACCTTTGCACAAAGATTCTTATTCCTCAGTTCCCAGCAATCATAGTTTTAATTCCCAGCATCAGAACCATTTGTTATCACAGGGGCAAACCTAGGGTTCAACACTACAACGGCACACCAACAAAACCCTAAATACCATCCCTTTCGGCAACACCTGCGAAGTAGATGAAGTCTTGCCTGAGGTAGAGGCAGGGTTGGTTGCAGGACTCAGGTGTCTGCAACCTTAGCTGGGACATAGATATGTGATTGTAATACTTAACAGAGCACTTAGCACCGACAGTTCATTAATATTTGACCACTATCTACTCTACAAATAAAACAGAGCATCGCATCATTCATCTAGATCTGATGTATCTAAGAACTTATTATAGAGAGGTAGATTAGATCTAGCAGATTCAAGTACTAAGCACATTCACATAGGTCAGATCTAACATCCATATACATCGTTATCACAAAGGATAAATAGATTTATCTATCTATATCAAAGAACTTAGCAAGTAAAGACATAAACACATCAACACATCGCACAAACCATAGAAACACAGCATGTACGTGGTTCACCCCCACTCTGGGGCTACGTCCACCAACTCTTCTTCTTTATTATCTTCGGGCAAGCTTCTTACAGGCACATAGCATAAAAATCCTACTCCATAGAAGACAGGAGATTTGCATGCACTATGCCAGATCCTCCTTCTTCGATCTAGGGTACAGCACCAAGCCTTCTTACAATTACTTGCACGCAGCTCTACAAGTTTCACACAGTATGCACAAATCAAGTACTTATCACTCAGCACTCTTACAATCCCTTGATCACACAGATCGGATCTCTAGCACTTAGCACTACTTATCACCTTTTTCCCCCTTATTACATCGCCTAGTCTTCTATATATACATTACAAAAGTGAGCCTAAGCATGGGTAAACCCATGGGCTAACATTCCCATACCCATTACATAATCCCAAAACCCAAAAAGCCTTTAAAAGGGGCCGATATTCCGTGATCTCTGCTTCGTCTTGTGCTCCACCTTCGACAACCTGTCAAAGTCCCAAAATAGGTCAAACATGACCAAGAATCTACAAAACTTGGTCAAGGGCCAACAATGCACTACATAATTGTTTAGTTGACACTAGAGCGACAAAGAATATCATGCCATTGGGATTCATGGAGGCATTGGGCATGAGTTTCACCAAGTATTATGAAACCAGTGAAATTATATATGCAATTGATTCTAGAAAAGTGCTAACTTATGGAGAAATCAAGGACTTCTATGCTTGGATCACGACAGCTCCCGATATCATTACCGTTTTCAATATTATTTTGGTAGACCTCCCTCCAGCATATGGAGTTGTGTTAGGAAGAGATTGGACACCATGATTGGGGGATATATAATGAACGATGGAAGTTCTATGATGTTACCTAGCAAAGAAAGAGCAATGATCAAGGTGCCCCGTGAACCTAGAAAACCCTTCTCTTTCAAGAAGAAATACAATGAATTAATGGAAGATTATATAGATGTTGGGATTGGAAACTATGTTATCCTAGACATGGAACATAATGAAATCCTAGAGCAAGTTCAAGACACGAAGAACCAAGAATGTATGTTTTAAGGCTATTGGAGGATGTCATTCGATGGAGCATGTTCGAACTCCAGGAGCGGAGTTGGGATTGTTCTTATGAGTCCAAATAAGGTTGTGCAACTACATGCTATTAGACTGGAATTTTCATGCACTAATAATGAGGCGGAATATGAAGCCTTGATTCAGGGGATGATCCTTGGACAAGAAATGAAAATAGAATATCTAATTGTGACTGGCGACTAAGAGTTGGTGATCAATTAGTCCACCCAAAGGTATAAAATCGAAAAAGGAAAGACTTAAGTTATATTTCAAAAGGGTTAATGAATTGATGGAATATTTTAGTTCCTTTAACATTTCTTTCATTCCAAGGGACAAGAATCATACGGAATATTCATTGGCCTTGGTGGCCTCATTGTCAAACCCAAACGATATCCAAAGAAAAACATATTTTCAAGTAGAGAGAGCATTCCGACCTTATATGCCCGATAACATTGAGTATTTGCAAGTGTTTGAGAATAATGAACAACTGGAAAAAAAAATTGTTGAACGATGATGATGATGAAGACGATCACATGTTTGTTGTCCCTAAAGATTGTATACAGTTTGAGTCTCTTTTTACAAAATATGATCATGCTAAGAATCTCCTTGAAGAAGTTTCAATTCGAAAAGTGAAAGAGACAAGGAAAGTCAATATTGGAACTGACAATTCCCCAAAATATGTCAACTTGGAAGTTGATTGCACCACTGGGGAAGTTAATCAATATGTTTCCTTGTTTAAAGAATACATTGATGTGTTCGCTTGGACCTATGATGATTTGAAGGCTTATGATAAAACGATATTCCAGCATATCATTCCTTTGAGGGAAGAAGAAAAGCATGTAAAGCAAAAAATAAGGATGATGAATCCCAAACTGAAACCTCTGGTAAAGATTGAATTGAAAAAATTGAAGAAGGTGGAAATAATTTATCCCATTAGACATTCCTAATGGCTTTCAAATCATGTGATTGTAAGAAAAAATACCGGGGAAATATGGATGTGTGTTGGCTTCAGAGACATTAACAAACCAAGCATAAAGGATAAATTTCCTTTACCTAATATGGAGTTCCTTCTCTAGTAAGCCATTGGATCATCCTGCATGTCCATGTTGGATGGTTTTTCTTGATATAATCAAGTCTTGGTGGTTGAGGAAGACAAGGAAAAGACAACATTCATAACACCTTGGGAGACATGTGCATACGCTAGAATTCCCTTTGGTTTGAAGAATGTTGGAGCCACATTCCATAGGGCCATGGATCATGCATTTAGCGGGTTGATAGGAAAATTTATGGCAGACTGTCAAGATGAATTGACAGTGCATTCAAAAACTAGGGGTGATCATATCCATCATTTGAGAAAAAAAATTGAAAGATGTAGATTATTTGGTGTCTCTCCAAATCCAAAGAAATGCTTATTCATTGTAACTCAAGGCAAACTTTCAGGCTACATTGTGTGCAAGGAAGGGATTTATATAGACCCAGAAAGAGTTAAAAAAATAAATGAGCTCAACCCCCGGACATCCAAGAAGGGAGTCCAATCATTTTTCAGCAAGATCAATTTTGTGCGAAGGTTTGTTCCTGACTACACAAGTATTGTGAATCCGATCAATGTGTTTCTTAAAAATGAGCAGAGGTTCGACATTGGATACCCAAGAGGCTTTCAATAATATAAAAGGAGCAATCACCACAACTCCAGTCCTCATTAGTCCGTATTTTGAAATGGATTTTATCATATACTCATTTTCTATAGAGACAGTTGTTGCATATGTTCTTACTCAGAAGAATACCAAAGGTGAATAACTCCCGATAATTTTCATGAGAAAAACCCCACATGACTATGAATTGAGGTATTCAGAACCGGAAAAGCAAGCCTTGGCCCTTGTAAAAGCAGTGGTGAACTTTCGGACGTACATATTGAACTCCCATGTTATTGCTTATGTTCCCTCATCGCCAGTGAAGATGCTTCTGAATCAACAATTGAGAGAAGGGAAGTGGGCTAACTGGCTGGCAAAGATACAAGAGTATGATATTGAAATTAAACCTTTAAAGGTTGTCAAAGGATAAGGTTTATGCAATATCATAGCAAATAGCGATTATGTAGATGGAATGATTTCAATTTCAGTAGATGAACCATTGTTTGATTTAGAATGGTATGGAGACATTGTATTCTACTTGAGATTCAGCCAGTTTCCTGTCACCATGAATCCTAAGGAGCGAGGAACATTGAAGATGAAGGAAAATCAATATGTGTTTATTGTTGATATATTGTTTAGAATAAATTATGATGGTATACTACTAAGATGCATTGATGAAAACCAAGCCCAAGAACTAATGAGAGAATTCCATGAAGGAATATGTGGTAAACACTTTGCACCTACCACCACCGCCCATAATATAATAAGAATTGGATTCTATTGGACATCGATTTTCAGATACCCATATGCCACAATAAGGTAGTGTGTATCATGCCAGCATTTTTCAGGAAAAATGAAGAGATCTGTGATGCCTTTATAGCCCATAGTTGTAGAACAACAATTCTCCCAATGGGGACTTGATGTTGTCGGGCCAATTGATCTGAAGTCTAGTAAGGGACATAGGTACATTCTCACTGCTACAGATTATTTCATGAAATGGCTAGAAGCAGTGGAGTTAAATAAAGTCAATTCTGAAGAGTTAATTAAATTCCTCAAAGATAATATCATGTCAAGATTTGGTGTCCCAAACAAATTTATCATTGATAATGGTTCAATTTTCATCGAGTCGAAGTTTACATAATTTTGTGGAGAATATGGAATTATCATGGGTCAATCATCAAATTATTATCCACAAGGCAATGGTCTTGTTGAATCCACAAACAAAACACTTGTTTAGATACTAAAGAAAACTATTGACAAGAACCAAATGAATTAGCATCTGAAGTTGAATGGCTTGTTGTGGGAAAGCAGAACGACTCTAAAGGATAGCACTAGGATGTCCTCATATACATTGGTTTATGGGATATAAGCGAAAATTCCAATTAGGCTCGAACTCAATGCCTTGACTTTCATGGTTAATACAGAAGATACAGAAGACAGTTCACCAATCCAAAGGAGAATCAACCAGTTGTTGAAGTTGGAAGAAGAGCGAAGAAAAGACCTGAATGGAACTTCTCAGAGGAAGTAAATTTTCAAAAGATATTTTGCTCAGAGCATGACTGTAAAGAATTTTCAGAAGGGAGAGCTGGTGTTACTTTGGAACAAGGCCAAGGAGAAACCGTCAATGCATACAAAGTTCAAAGCACTCTGGATTAGACCATACATTGTTGATAAGATCATCGGTTTTAACTCTTATATGATCCAAGACATGAAGGGTAAAAGATTAATGTTGCATGTCAATGGGAAACATTTGAAAGGTTTCTTCTAGCCATGAAGCACCTGGTCATAAATATTCTAGGTTCTTGACAACCCGCAGGGGTTTATCATCCCACAGTTGGAGCCAGTTTATGAGACCATTTCCTGCTTTCGAAGTTTCCCTCCCCTCTCTATCCTCCCAACTTATTTTTTCTATTTATTTTCCCCCTTCTATACTTACCTGAATTCCCCTTTTCTTATCTCCCTTCTATTCTCCCTTTCTAGTTCCTATACTTAGTTGTGTCTTCCTTTTTAGAATGGTGGGTCTGTGGGTTGGCGGACTTCCGAGTTCTCACTTCCATTCATATTCTCATATCATGAGTCTAACCGACCGTCATATCATTATATACTTAATTGTTTCTACAGTCATGGGTTCACGAGTTCTAACTTTCATGTCCCTTGTTCTACAATATACATTGTGCACCCAAGAGATCCACGATTTATATTTTTACCATCAAAATCCCTGAGCTCCTAAGTATCCCATCTCTCCTATATTGATTCTGGTCGACTGAATTACAACACTTAGCCAACTTTCGACCTTTCGCAACCACAGATTCGCGGGTTCCCATGTTGGCGGGTTCACAAAAATTCCCAAATCCTAATTTCTCTCATATGTCCCCACCATCCTCATGCTTTTCCCAATACACATTTAAGAATGGTTTAATGCTACTAAATCACCATGCAGGTTCTATAAAGATATCCATTAATAAGTGAAGGGCTCGAGGAGATTTCTCATTAAAATTGCATTAAAGCATGATTTGACAAAGATTATATTATGGTTATCCCTCTCAATCGCCTATTGAAAATATTATCTGGATTAAAGGAGCACTCTCGTCAACTTATGGCAGTAGCAGCTCGCCAACAATTTTGCAGAGATACTTTTAATATTTTTGGACGAGACAACCAAAACTTTCAGTGGTGTAGAGTGTATTCTTACTATTCATCCCCTTCGTCTCAGAAGGAAGTTATTTGCGCGTCTGGAATTGCTCATGGAGGGTGTGTCACTGAGGTTTTCGACTACAAGGAATTGGTTGCATGGTGTGTTGAGAAATATATACCAATTCAAGGGATTATTCAACTTCAAGACCATTCTCCCATCTCTCTTTCACCTCAATTGTTCCATAAAATGTTGAAGCTCCCTGAGCCAACACTCACTTTCAAAGGTGAAGATTGCAGGGATTTCTTGAAAAAGCATGAAAATGACCTGGACCTCAATTCTTGGAGAATCCTGTGGCCATCCCTGAAGATATTACCATGTTATTGGTTATTCAGTAAATTTATTGGTTATTCACCAGGGATTATTCAACTTCAAGACCATTCTCCCATCTCTCTTTCAGCTCAATTGTTCAGTAAATTTATTGGTTATTCACCAGGGTGACAGGCCAAGAAAGTACCGCCATCATTTCTCGTATGATTATTTATATCTTATATTTTACTATAAAAGAGAAAGCTATTATTGATTGGGGAAAACTGATTTCCATTGAAATATCTTCCCAATTATCACAGTACAAAAAAAGATAAGAAATTATTTATGGCCTCTTATTTGGTATTTGTGATAGCATACTGTTATCAATTTCCTAAATTGTCCATCTGCAAGAGATTGAACTGTGAATTTGACCTAGTTACCTTCTGGTACCAAGCGTTGTGGTGATACAAAGCTTCTTTTCATTTCTATAAAGTTTTCAATGATTTTGTCTCGGTTTTCAAAGGATTGTTATTTGGAAAAGATATCCCCAGAATATTTGACCAAGCAAGTAAATTCCTGGATAAAATGGGGAAATTGGAGCAAATGGAAAATTACAATGTTATCAGGATTTTCGGTTCTAAGGAAAATCCCTCCTTCCTCCCATGTCATATATCTGATAAAATGTTTATTACAGAAGTCGCAAGGAAATATAATGTATGGCTGCATTTTTTTCATGAGAAACAAAAAAAGCAATTCATACCCTTGCCTTGGAAAATTGGGGAGTTTATATTCAGAAATATAAACCAAATCGATTAATTTGAAAACCAATTCCATAATCTTAATCTCAAGTATGATGAAAGGATAAAAGGGTTTGACCCTAACAGAATTTTTGTGGAGAATATGCTAGCAGTGGGATTTAGCAATTCATTTATTCATATTGTTCTAAATGAACAAGAAGATATTCACTTGGGTGCTCCTACTCACAATGTGTAAATGTGTTGAACCTGCACAAAATAGATCTAGCTAAAAAATAATACACACATTTGCAAAGAGAATTGGAGAAAGAAGAAGGAGAGAAATAATGGAAGAATTCTCATTAACTATTTCCACACTCAAAGAGTGAATAATTTACAATAGATATAGGATACATGAGTAACTAATGAGCCATATTGGTGGTCTAAAGTGATCTGGACACACACCAGTAGTTACGGGAGTAAACTGCCACCTAGTCTAGTCTCTCAGGCAGTTACGGGAGTGAACTGCCACCTAGTCTAGTCTCTCAGGCAGTTATGGGAGTGAACTGCCACCTAGCTAAGTTAACTAGTCAACTAGTCTTTAGTTAAATGACTGAACAAAGAGTAGTGAGGAGTTAACTCAAGGAATCAAGTGTAATGTCCCAGTCTGGTGATGATTCCAAGGAAAATGTGCATTAGCATGGTGATGATCCTAATGTTGCATGGTGACAAAACCAATGCAGCATCTAAACTCAACTCAACTAGTCAAACTGAAGTGTCAACTAAAAGAGAATATTTTCTAGGTGGAATATTCTCTCCTAAAATATAGGAGACTGAATAATGACTAATTATGACTAATAAACAAGGAAAAACCTTAGGAAAAAGAAATC
>JASDQU010101227.1:76411-88417 GCA_032191745.1 Picea mariana | reverse complement strand
AATAGATCTAGCTAAAAAATAATACACACATTTGCAAAGAGAATTGGAGAAAGAAGAAGGAGAGAAATAATGGAAGAATTCTCATTAACTATTTCCACACTCAAAGAGTGAATAATTTACAATAGATATAGGATACATGAGTAACTAATGAGCCATATTGGTGGTCTAAAGTGATTTGGACACACACCAGCAGTTACGGGAGTAAACTGCCACCTAGTCTAGTCTCTCAGACAATTACGAGATTGAACTGCCATCTAGTCTAGTCTCTCAGGTAGTTACGGGAGTGAACTGCCACCTAGCTGAGTTAACTAGTCAACTAGTCTTTAGTTAAATGACTGAAGAGAGAGTAGTGAAGAGTTAACTCAAGAAATCAAGTGTAATGTCCCAGTCTGGTGATGATTCCAAGGAAAATGTGCATTAGCATGGTGATGATCCCAATGTTGCATGGTGACAAAACCAATGCAGAATCTAAACTCAACTCAACTAGTCAAACTGAAGTGTCAACTAAAAGAGAATATTTTCTAGGTGGAATATTCTCTCCTAAAATATAGGAGACTGAATAATGACTAATTATGACTAATAAACAAGGAAAAACCTTAGGAAAAAGAAATCCTAGGTGTGTGTGAAGTAACTCCAACACAATGTTGGTGACTTAGAAACGGTACTTGGTACCAATGAATTTTACAAGCTGAAAGGTAAGGGTCCCAGCAAGAAGAGTGACCAGTCCCCAACTGTTACTCCTAAGACTACAACATCTCAAAGAAATGCTCTAGCAGCCCACCCATCAAGAAAAGTGACCAACAATAGTTCAGGCGGCGAAGGAGACAAGAATCACCCTCTCGGAAAAATTAAGAGCTCGCACAAGATTCCTCTAAGAAAAAGAGGAAGAACGACATGCAAGAGGAAGAAGACCAGTGCATAGAGAGTGACATCAATATCTTCTCCCTTGAAGATATGGAGCTCGAGGAAAACATTAATAAAATGTTTCCCCCACTGGATCAGTTAGGGAACAAATCCCACCAGAATCTGTCTTTTCAAATCATTGAGAATGAGACCTTCAACGAAGAGGAGTCATTTGTTTTTCAGAGTGTTGTATTTGATAGGGAATCCAAGAAATTAATTATTAATAAAATTGATGTAAAGAATAAAAAAAGAAAATCTCGGTCATAGGTTGACCTAAGAGATATGCAGCCTTCCCATATTTCTATAATTCATAGAGCAACCGGCGATGCATTGGATGACTTTATTAGTGGTCTCTAAGCAGAAAATACAAAGCTAAAGGAGAGGATTAAGGAACTAGAAGAGACCTTAATGCATCTTCCACTTATTTCCATCCCTTTGGCAATCGTATGACCCACCACGCCCACTGTTAAATTAAAATTATCATCAAGCTTACTTACATCAGCCGGCAGCTATGTGGAGAGAAATATCAAGAAAAGAATGGCATTGATTGCAAAAGATTGGGAAATTTCGAAGAACATGATTTCTTTTGGCTCGAGAGCGCATGCCTTCCATGAGTATTTGCAAGCCGACCTAAAAAATGAAGAATGTTTTTACCTTGATGTTGTGGTACCCTTTGGTGTTAAAGTTTCCAATGTGATAGAAATAAGGAGAAGAGAGGAGGATCTTCCCTCTGCACGTTGAATTAAATAGTTGAACGCATGCTGGAAAAAAAAGAAAAAGAAAAAAACTTGAATAACATTGTTCAAACGGGCAACCAAGCCATATCAAGGAGGGAAGAACTATTCAAAAGGCTCATAGAGGTAGACTTATCCAGAATCACTAACGAAGTCTAATATCCCAAATTGATCCTCAACTCATTGTTCCTAACAAAACAACAATTTGATGAGGAAGTTGAGATAATTAAAGTGTTTTCAGTTGAAAAGTTATATGGTATACTTGAATATGATGAGGACGACATAGAAAATTGGATAGTGGAATACTCTATGAAAAAACAAGATATTGAAGAAGCATTACATGGCATTTCCCTTGATCTAAGAGACTTGGAGGGTGAGTTGTTCAACATAAAAATCCATCATGAAATCGATGTGGCACCAATGAAAATTTATATTGAAGAATGGTTTAAAAAATCTATCGAAAAACTAACCACCGAAGGGAAAGAAGTAGTTGAGACGGTTCCTATAACCGCCAATGAAGATAATAAAAGGACACCAGCAAGAAAGTGAAGACAAGAGAGACCATCATAGTAAGTTTATGTTGATCACATCCTTCTTTTCTTTATCAAGTCCTTCATCCAGTTATTCCACCTCTTTCATTAGAAAGGTTTAACCGAAGAGTGATAACTCCTCTTTTCTTCTTGCTAAGTCATGTTGTTCTTTTACCGCCCACCATATTTCTTATACAAGCTTAAATTCTTGTGTATATTTTGTTTATGGTTAGTGGGAGCCCCAATCCCAGTCTTTAAGACAAACACATTTTAAATTTCAAAGAATATGTAACACACTATATATTTTGTAGAAATTTCAAGAGAGTTATTTTGGGAAC
Organism: Picea mariana; assembly: GCA_032191745.1. NCBI lineage: Eukaryota > Viridiplantae > Streptophyta > Pinopsida > Pinales > Pinaceae > Picea > Picea mariana. The sequence goes on along the minus strand of JASDQU010101227.1, from coordinate 85,912 downwards.
AATCTTGACTATACTTTGTAACCCATAGTTCTGAATATAAAGTATTTGAGATTGATCTATCATTATCTTTATTTGAGTTTCCCATGTTCACTCTGTTAAACTTATCTTATGCATGCAGACCATCTTCTTCTTATTTTCATGTGATCAAAAATCTTTAGTCAAACTATGATGGATGTGAGGAAATTTTTCTTATTTTCTTTAAATGTGTGAATGTGTTCAGTTCCTGGTCCTTTCTCATGAACTTTCCTTTAAAAGAAAACAAAACATTTTCCTTTTACTTTTTCTTGCAATATTTACATTTCTTTGAATTACAACGATGGACTTTTTCCAAGTCCCACATTATGAATATCTATAATTCCCAAGAAAATCTAAAGAGGAGTACCACCTCTATAAAAACGCGAGGGGATTTACATCCTCATGAGGTTTTCGTTTCATTCCTAATGGATTCAAGCGTCAACAGGTTGTTATGGTGTGGAGTGGTGCATCTACCATTGAAAATGAAGTTATGAACTTCCATAAGTATTGTGCCACCCCAAAAAAACTCCTAACTTTAGTGACATTTTTAGGAATTGTCCATTTCATGATGGCCTACATCTTTGCAAGATCTATCTTGAGCTCCCCTCTATCGATCACATACCCCAAATATGCCAAGGACTACTGAGCAAATTCAAATTTCTTGATATTGGCCAATAGTTGGTGCTTCTTCAAAGTCTCTAACACCTTCATAAGATGTGAGATGTTCTCCTCCTAGTTAGCACTATAGATAAGGGCATAACACATCATTCATTAGTCTCATAAATGTAACTAGTGTGTTTCATAAACCAAATGGAATAACCAACCAATCATGCAGATATTTCCTTGTCTTGAAGGCAGTCTTCCAGGTATCTTCTTCTTTAACTTGTACCTAGTTATATCCTGATTTCAAATCCAATTTAGTGAAGTACTTGGCATGCTACAATTGTTCCAATAGATCATCAATCATTGGCAGAGGGTATCTATTCTTCAGTGTAATCTTGTTCAATGCCCTGTAATCGACACACATTCTCTAAGCCCCATCCTTCTTAGTTATAGTTATGATGGGTGAAAGGTGAGGTACTTGGTCAAATCACACCTTGCTCCAACAATCGATGCAATTGTTTCTTCACTTCATTCGCTTCTAGAATAGACTATCTATACAAAACAATATTCATTCGCTTCACTTCATTTGCTTCTACAATAGACTATCTAGAATAGACTATCTGGAAATAACTGGATTTCATGCTCCACTTCTATCGTGGGTGTTTTCCCTTTAGGGTCCTACAACACTCCCCTATGTGCCTTTATCAACTCCTCCAATTAATTTTTTTCTCTTTATTACACCCTTCCAAGGATGCCTTTACTTTTAACGACTCTTCAACAGACCAATTTTCTCTTAGAAAAAGTAAAACATATTTCTTACTAGAACTGATCAATTTATTAACTTGATTGGCACTTACCAGTGAAAGTTTTGATTTTCATGTGTGCGCGTTGATGATGAAGAATTTCCCATCCTTGATCGGTCGGTACTGGTCGTCTCTCTGCATGAAGGTTGCATCCCTCATATACATGTAGGGGATTCCAAACACTACTCCACATACATCAAGGGGTATTATGTCCAATTCCACTTTATCAATAAAATCAGCACTTACAACAAATTTAATCTTATGTTGTTTCATTACCTTTATCTTTGCATCCTTGTTTACCCAACCCAATGGATAGGAGATAGGATGATCGTGAACCTCCAATCCAATCTTGTTGACCAGATCTGATTCTATGAGATTAGCTTGTGAGCCAGAGTTGAGCCAGAGTTGACCAGAGCATCTATCATAGTCTTCCTGACCTGGATCCTTATGTGGAAGAGCTTGGTCATCTCTTTCTCTTCCTGGTGATGAAGGATACTTAGATTCACCTCCTTCTGCATAGATGTGTAGAAAATATTTCCATCCACATCTGAGCTACTTTCAACCTGATTGCTTGAATATGTGGCTAGAAGGTTCTTTTTCTTTATGTCCTTCTTGTGGTTCTTTGGGTTCAACTCTAGATGTAGTTTCCAACTTTTTTCATCGGTGTAGCCATCAATGTTGCAATTATTGCAATGATTGATGGGATCTTTACACTGATGTGTAGTGGGTGTTGTATTCTTATATTTTCCCCCTTTCCACTTATTCTTCCCCTCCTTGGAAACTTCTCGGTGCTCTTTCTACTTCATACCACTTGGATGCCCTTTCTTTTGGCCTATCTTTTCTAGGTATTGTACTTGTACACAAACCTCATCCACTATCCTTGGCTTGAAGAGCATCACCTTCTTTCGGAGATGACTATGTAAACCCTCCAGATACTTATTGAGTACATCCAGTTTCTTGGGAGAGATACCTATCATGATGGCCATATTTTTTAACTCAATGGTGTACTCCTATACAATTTTCCCCTACCTCTGCCTGAAGTAGTGCCACAGATCCATTGGTCCTCTACATACCCAATAGGATAGAATTGGGACTTGATGAGGTTTTTGAAGTCCTCTCACCTAGTTACTGGTGGATCACCCTCCAACCTAAGTGTTTTTGTGTGGCTTTCCCACCAAGTTAAAGTATGGCCCTCTAACTTCAATATAGAAAATAAAAGCTTCTTCTCTTCCTCTATATGGTGAACACTAAAATAAACTTCTAGTTGTTTCAACCAATGATTCATTTTTAATGCATCGATCTCGCCTTGGTCTAGCTTTATTTCCACTTTCACTTCCATCTTAAATAGGGATTGTGAAGGTTTAATGTCACTCGTACTCCGTTTCTCTTTCTCGGATTCTTTTCGCGACTCCTTTTTCGAGTCTTATCTATCTCCCAATTTTCCCTATGATCTAATCTTTGAGTTAGAGCCTCCATCATCTTCGAATGGTTTGAGCTTTCTTACTAGAGCTTCCATTAGGAGGTTCATATTGCAATTGATTTCAACAAATTGCGCTTAGAGCTACTCAAATCTCTCTTATGTTGGATCTCGAGGGTTATTATGAACAGACTCGTCTTCCATGGCTAGAGTTTATGTAACTTCTCTTTAAGTCGATTCATGGCTCCTTCAACTTCCCACAAATACCCAAAAAGAAGAACATGCTCTAATACCAATATGATCTGTAAATTGTCGTGGATGTTCCACTAGAAAAGTTCATCACAACATATCTAATAAAATACTGAAATATTTACTAATAAGGTTATTTTTCCTTTAGATATCTAGAATATTTAGTTATTGATTTTCTGCTTAGGCATGAAATAGATAAAATGCGTAAAATAGAGAAAAATAAAATGCGATCACACCATCCACAAACAAACACAAGATATGACCTGGGAAACCCAATACAAGAGAAAACCCATCTAGAAGGTAATGTTGCTCTGCTCTCTTTTCTCTAGTATAGAAATGATGCAAGCCTAAAGAAAGAGGCACTCTCTATGGAGTTTCCTTTTACATGTGGCATGTATGGCTGCTACAAAATCTCTCCTACTCTGTTATGCTTACATAATACCTCTTTCAAATGTTTTTCTCAACTATGGAACAAGATACAATGCAAAAGAATGGAACCTCTTCTCCTCCTAGCGTCTCGGTAATTAACATAGCCCGATAGCCATATAGGGGTAGGTTTTTGACTTCCTCAACCCTCAATTATGATAAGGTTTTGAACCTTCTAGAATATTCTTGAAATTATATAAACGGATAGCCACATATGCATGAGTAATAGGGGTTGACGTGGCATCTTCTCGTACCATGGTGGTCAACACAGTAGGTCAACTTGTGGGAGGCATAAATTTTGCATACAAACTCCTATTGACATGTGGTCTACATCATTGGAAAGGTCTCAGAGTGTAGAACACCATCAACTGAGTGGGCGTAAGTTTCAGACACCAAAACCCCAAAAAACATCATTTAGTTCCTCAAAATGGCTCTAGAAAGTTATGGACCCCAATTTTCCAAACTGGGACCTGCCACTAAAATGGTCCTGCAAGTTGATTCCTCCATTTTTTTCCACTATGAAAGGATCGAGATATATGACAAACAATATAATGATCCAATCTAGATCATTGTTAGCAAAGACATGTGGATGGATATTTTTAAGGAGGTTCTTTATGGTGCACCTTTAAGGTATATACACACTGATGCGTACATAAAAAATAAAGCACAGGTGCGTCAACATTCAAAAGCACCACATACTTAATAATAAGAAATACATACACCGAATGAATCACACCAGTGTTCTTGAACATTAAGCACTGATGCGCCTCACTATCGTTAGGCACACCGTGGTAGGCTAAATAAATTCAAAATTGATTTTCATTGTTTCATTTCATCCCATGCTTCCAAACTCTCAAGAAATCATCGATGCTCAACTTCATTCCTAAGGCGCCTTGTTTCTGGTGCTCTACACCAACTCGGATAGCTCCATTGGCAGATTCCACACATTTCTAAATTTTGGAAATTACCATGAATTTTCATTTCCTCTCAATGGTGCAACCATGCCTCCTTAGGAAATAAGAGGCCAAGTAAATTATTTATTACCTTCCTATTTTCATTTTCATCCAATCAAAATTTTAAATTATCTTGAAATCTGGCATTTTTTTCATTTTTTTTTTCATTTTTTTCCAATTTCACGCAGTGCACCTGAATGCTTCGACTCACCCCAAAGTGGTGCATACTTTGTTAAATTCACAGTGACCACCTCCATCGTTGTGTCTCATATATATGTACTCATCAATGTCATTCAAGCAAGAGGATCGCGATAAATTATAAAAACAAACGGTGTGTCCTTCGGAACACCCCACATCCGACGCACAATTGGATTAAACCTACACTAGTACATTTCTCTTAATTAACCACACTGCTATCTTAACAATTTATAACATTTAACATAGTGATGCACCCATTTTAAGAAAACACACCAGGCCGTACAGGAAAAAAATCATCGGTGCGTCAATGCTCAAAAGCATTGCCATACTTTGTAATAAAGAATACACGCACTGAATAAATCACACCAATGCCATTGAATAGTATGCATCGATGTTCCTCACTGTCATCAGGCACACTGTGGTAGGGTAAATAAAAAAATAATTCCCAAACTGATTTTCATTGTTATAGTGCATCACAAGCTTACACTCTCAAGCAAGCATCGGTACTCATAATCTTTCCTAAGATGCCCTATTTTCGTTGCTCTACACCAAATTAGATAGCTCCATTGGTATATTCCACACATTTCCAAATTTTGGAAATTACCACGAATTTTAATTTCTTCTCAACAGTGAAACCATTCCTCCTAGGGACATAAGAGGCCAGGTAAATTGTTTATTACCTTCCTATTTTCATTTTCATCCAATTAAAATTTTAATTTAGCTTGAAATTTGGGATTTTTTTCAATTTTTTTCCAATTTCATGTAGTTTGCTTGAACGCTTCATCTCGACCCGATGTGGTGAGTATTGTGTAGAACTACCATCATTTTGTCTCACACATTATAGAAACAAAGTGGTGCGTCCTTCGGAACACCCCGCAATCGGTACACAATTGGCTTTGACCCACACCAATACATTTCACTTAATTAACGACACTGCTAACTTAACGATTTATAAAATTTAATGTAGCAATGCAACCATTTTAACCCAACACACCGGTACTTTTTACATAAATGCACCGGGACATATATTGTACGACTTGCCATAGCGAGGAATCTCATTGGACACCTCGTTCTCAGTGCTCTATCATTTACAATGCATCGTGGAACAAAACGTCAGTGCTCCACTATCACGGTGGTACCGGTGTGTTAATAGTAACACATCGCACAACTTCAATTGCAATAATGAATTTTAACTTAGTGATTCCCATCAATCCAACAAATGTATTGGTATTGAAAAGACAGTAAAACTGAGGTGAATTTGTAATAACCAATTAAAGTGGTGCGACTTAGTAGATGCACTACTACAATCTGTGGTGGTGCGAAAATAATCACGGTGCATCGGTGCATAAATGTTAAACACACAAACTTCTTTTATCACTCTGTAAATTCCCAGAGGTTGTTGAAAGGCAGAAGAAATTTACCATAGGTAACTTTATCCAACCACTTCGAAACTGGGATCTAGCCCTTCCAGTTTCAGAGAGGGATCTCTCTGTAATATTTCGCTTTGTTTTGGATTTTAATATTAGGCTAGTTAAATGGATAAGATGTGTTTTGATTTTGAAAAATGGTTGAAATGTGTTTCACGCTTCCATTGGGATATGGGGTCTGTTTTATAATGATTTGAGATCAAAGAACATATTTTTAAAGACGGTCTCACAGGGAAAGGTAGTGCAACTATTGGATTCTTTTAGAAAATAAGTGATGGATAGCAGAAAGGGTGAGATGATTCATTAAAATAAAGAAGCAACTAAGAATATATTTATTATAACATCAGAAGAATAACACTTAGATCATTTAAAGTCGGAAACAGAGTATATGAGAATAAATTCTGCAACATTCACTACTTTTAAACGATCAGATTTAGAAAAACAAAATGATTATTAAGAGATAAACATTCAACAAATAGGAGAAAACATCACCAATAGCTAACACGCAGGAATCCTGTGAAAAGTCCCTTTAATTGCTAGTAGATCTCTGATAAAAATTACAGTGCTTACAGTTTGCTTGGGTGTAAAGATCAACCCTTGATACTTCAAAGTTAAAAGTATTTATCATCAAAATTACAAACAACCCTGTCATTAATAATCAGGACGTGGAGGAATCTAGATCTAACTAACTAGATAACAAGATACAAAATATAGGAACTGATGATGATCTGTTGTATCGTTCATGCTGATTTTGGGGAAGGTCGTTGGTCAGTCATTCTCATGACTTTGAATTTTTTGCATAATGAGTTGGAATGTACACCTCATCCCTCATTTGATCAAAGTGCACAACTCCTCCCATCTTTGTTGACTGGGGATGGTAACTTTCAGTATTCGGCGGTAGATTTCGTCCATCTCGGTATACTTGGCAAAATTTGGCTTGGTGAGGAAAATATATTTGACTTCATGTTGAATACTGAGGTCCAGCTGCAAAGTCTCTAGGAATGCCTTGCCTATGATATTACCTTGTATTCCAGAAAACTTGGAATTTTCCTTAGCCATCGTGGCAATCTTTTGCTTGTAGTCGGAAAGGGTCATTAGCTTATCATTTAGAACCAGCATACCAGGAAGACCTTTCTTCTACAACACCTCAATCTTGTTGAAAAATATTTGGACCCCGATATCCATGTTCTGGGTTTTCTCCTCCAGCTGCAACATTAATCCTCATTTGGTCATAACTCTTTTGACCTCGAGGATAGTTTATGTTTTGTCTTCAACTTTCAGGTCTTCTAGCTCTTCCCTAGTTTTTGAATTTAGAAACTTAATGATTTCATTAGCTTTTGTGGGTATTTCACCCAGCTCTCCATTTATCTTGTCGATGGCCTGCCTACTCCTCAGCACTAGTTCAATTTGCTCGAACATTATTTGCACCATGGGACATATTTCATTCATGGATTTGGAGATATCCGTTCAAATGTTCTCCTTAGCCTCTGCTAGTGTTTTGCCTCCCACTGTTTGTTTCTGAAGTTGTTGTATTTCCTGCTTGAGATTTTCCGATGCTTTCCTCTCAATTTTGTAGCTTGTCTGATAAGAGGACTTAAGCTCCTAGAGATTCTCAACCTCCTTCTTCATCCTATTGATCTATGTTCCTTGCAAGGTCATCTCTTCCATTAATTTTTCCAACTCTACAGTTTTTTCCAGAGCTCTCAGTGGGTTGGCTAATGGAAGTTCTGCTACAGTGGTTGTTGATACAGTTGTTGTACTAACTCCTGTGAGAGGAATGGAACTCAGTGGGGTGACTTCCATAGGTGTTTTTTGTTCCTTCTCCTTCAACAACCGTTCCAATTCTGCCTCCATTTCCTTTATCTATGCACTATGCTGCATAATTAGCTTTAGAAATTCCTCCTTCTCATCTTCTGTCTCAGCTATCTCTTTGGCATGTGAGTCTTCTATAGCTAGTAATTTCCTTTTCTTCCTCAGATATGCAATGTCAGCATTCTTTTTCTTGAGCATCTCCTCATCTTCTTTCACATTTGAAGGGTCATACCCAATCTTGAGCACCAACTCTTCTAAGAATTTGATCCTGTTATCCTTTGCAAAAGAGGATATTTTTTCCAGTTTTAATTGGTTATGAACATTGTTTAGAGAGACCTGTAATTTTGCAGCAGTAGAGGAAGCATGGGCCAATGTGGAGAAGACCATTTCTCCCGTCTTCCTGTGCAGTTCCATCTGGTCAGTTGGATGAACTTTTTTGGCATCAAATTCAAGAGTCGACCTTTTGTAGTCAGTGATCTCTTTTGGATGAGGCACTTGTGTCTGAAAAAATTCCATGTGCATTCTCCCTTTCTCTGTATCAAAAGATTATAAAAATCTGTGATGTGTCATGGATGTTTGCTTTCAGAACTGAGCATAAGTGTTTCTAGTCAGCATCTAGTTTTTCCTCTTAATCAAATCATATTTTTCAAAAATTCTCAGTTTTACAAACCCCTATGGAGTTTGAGTGATCACAGTGGTGTCAGTCTACTTCTTTGAGGAAGAATAAGACATCATTTGATGGTTGCTTGAAAGAATGTGAACATGTAGGCCAGTATAGAAGAGTACTGGAACATGCCCTCCATGGTGAATTTGAACAGTTGATCATGGATGTTCTCGGCCATAAAGGTGTTGTAATTGAACTAGATGGTGGCATTTTCTTCAGCAGAAAACATGGATAGGAAACCCAATATGGGTTCATCCACCCATTCGTCTGAAAAATAGCTGAGCAGACAACATAATGATGAAATAATTTGGTTTCCCCTTTCTTGAATGAGGAGTGGTAAGGGGGATTTTTCTTGGGAAATTAGGCATCCTGGGGGAGGAACAGCTCAAAAATTTGTGCTCTTCGGGGAAAAGACAAGTTCTGGTACATTTCCATCAGAATTTCAATGGTGAGGGGAGAACGGGATTCGGCTCTAGGTATCTGTGTCATTTGATCGATGGCCTCGGGTGTGATGGAGAAAAGATTCTCTCCAGAAGATGATACTATGGCTCTCTAATTAGGGAGGTAATGCGCTTGGAATTTGAGGGCGAACTCTGGAAAATGGTGGACTTGGCGAAAGAGATACAGAGGGAGATTGGACTCCCAGAGCCCAATATCATCACTTTGATCTAAGAAGGTATCTTTAAACCATGTCTGAAATTTCGCGAAGTCGAATTCGCACCTGGTCTCTATGATCAGGTAATCTTTATCAGCTAATGGAATCTGGTCGAGATGGACATGAGGTGGGAGGAACAGATTTTCCTTGACTTCTAATCTTTTGTATTTTGGCGCCATTGATTCAACAGGTAACTGCACACTGAAACAAAACATTAGTAGGTAATGGCTATGGTTGGGAAAATGGTTTCAAAGGCGAGGAAAATGAGTTTTTTGGTGC
>JASDQU010101227.1:45208-60380 GCA_032191745.1 Picea mariana | reverse complement strand
CTGTGTTTCTCATATATGTGACTGATGCTGAATGTGCCATTGTTTATTTCCCTGCATTATTGTGATCATCATTTAGTGTCTTAGCAAAGAGTTTAAAAAGAAGCATAATTGTTTAATCACGGTGACAACTGATTCACCCCCCCTCTCAGTTGTCCAACACTTATTACAACTAACTAAAGCTATCCATCCAAGTCGAACCGTGCATGACCCCGAATACTCTCCTTAGGTTTCATCCCATGATGAATTTCAGTGGAGACAGACACTTTCTCTACATCACAGCGCGTGATGACGAGCACAAGCAACAGTTACAGTACTATTATAAATTAACAGAAGAAGATATGGAGGAGATTGCAAAGGAATGTTCGGTGGAACTCCTTGTTCCAGTTTACTCTGTGGAGATATCTAATGTAGAAAGTCCGGAAACTATGCAGGATATACCCAGACCTAGCATGCGATAGAAGATCATCGAATTACAAGACTTAAGCAGTGCCTCAGTGAATAATTCTTCCATCATGCCAGAGAAAGAGGGTGATGGTGAAGAGTTATAAGAAGTCGAACAGAAGCACGGAGACGAAGTGGAGATTTTGAAGAAGAGGAAGGGTTCACCTCCAAAACCTTCTTCCTGGAAGAAGTCCAAATTTCCTCTGACTAAGCTACAGACCACACTGACCCCAAACGACTTCAATTTCATCGTTGCAGCCTTGAACGATGTTGCGTTGGAGATAGTAGAGACACAGGAGGTGACGTAGGAGTAGATGTATAATCGTATTGAGATAGATATCCAAGGAATGTAGTAGGCACTACAGTCTATCCACACAGTCTCCACTGCACCTCAGAACCAGGGGATGAGCCATCTCAACTCCACTGGATCACAGATTTAGTTGAGGCTTGACTTCGAAAAGAAAAAGATGAAGAAGTGCAAGTCACTCAGGCTTTAACACAGGTATAGGGAGTACTTGTAGAACAGAGCAATATTGCAGAACAAGAAAAGAGTTCTCTCCAAGCAAAGTGGAATGACGAGAAAGCACAGCTACAACAAGAAAAGGAACAGATGCTGGCAGAGCAACTGGAGGTAAAGGAAGCAGTCAACAGAGCACTTCGCTCTGTGACAGTCATTGAGGTAATAATCGAAGAAAGAAACCCACAGCAAGTGGCACAAATCAAAGAAGTAATCCAAAATCTCCAGCGACGCATTGCAGACCTAGATCTTCACGCAATACCTGAGACCCCGTAGGAGATCAGAGACCAAAGAGAAACAACTGCTCGTAGCACAGTGGACAGATTAAAAGCTCTTTCCTTGGAGTGCAAGCATCTAAGTAACCAGAGCACCTAGACATATGAAAACCTTACAAAGAATCCAGAATTACAGATGCTGGAATCACAGCTCCAGGAAGCAAAACAACATGCAGATACACTATAGGCCCAGCTGAAGGCCCTGTCTACAGTAGATAGAATGTAAAGATCTAATGAACAATGAACAACTCAACAACAGATCCATATGATCCAAAGCAAAGTGATGGAAGTCACTCAACGAATCCAACTTGTACAAGACAAGAAATGCTTGTTGTTTTCCAAGATCGAAAGCCAAGGGGCAGAGCTAGAACAGGTCATCATCACTACAGAACAACACCTGGAAGGGCCAGTAAATGATGTAGTGATCTTGAAATTCACTGAGCAAGTGGCCAGAGCAAAGCAACAGGTTGAAGAATCTCGATCCAATCTCGAGGTGTTTGAGGCAGAGTTGCGCAAACCAGAGTGACTCGAGATGAGTCACAGGTGAGTGTTGGGGGCCTGTTGGCCCTCGACCAAGATTTTGGATAATCTTGGTCACGTTGAACGATTTTGGGACTTCGACAGCCTATTGAATATGGATTACCAGATGAAGCGAAGATTGCAGAATCTCGACCCACTTTTGGGTCCCGTTTGGGTTTTTAGGAATATGTAATGGGAAAGGGATGTCGGCTCATGGGTTTACCCATGCTTAGGCCCACTTTTGTAATGTATAAATAGATATAGAGATAGAGAAAGAGATGTGTGTGATGTAAGCTAAGTGCTAATAGATTTTGTAAGAGCTATGTACATGACTGTAAGAGACTTACAGAGCTAAGTGCAAGTCATTGTAAGGAGTCATGGAAGGCTTTGTGCTGTAGCGCAAGGAAGAAGGATCTAGTGAGTTGTGCAGATATTATTTCCTATGCGAGGAAAGTTCTTGGTGGCTCTGTGCTGTAACCATTTGAAGACAATAATCAAGAAGAAGAGTTGGTGGACGTAGCCCTAGGGTGGGGGGTGAACCATGTAAAATCTGTGTGTTATGCTTTGTGCTTTGACTTGATGTGTTTATCCTTTTTTTTTCTAAGTGCTTTGATATATTTAGATAGATCTACTTATGATTTTTGCTTCTTAGAGGTGAGTGAATGTTAGATCTGACATGTAAAAAGGTGCTTAGTGTTGATTTAATAGATCTAATCTGCTTTACTGTTGATAAGTGTTGAAATACCTTATATCTAAGTAAATGCTATGATGATATGTGCTATTTGTGAAGTATAATAAGGGTTGAATATTGACGAATGATCGATGCTAAGTGATCTGTAAGTGATATAATCACAGATCTGTGTCACATCTAAAGTTGCAAACACCTGAGTCTTGCAACCACCCCTATCTCTACCTCGGGTGAGACTTCATCTGCTTCGCAGGTGTTTCTGAAAGGGTCGATAGTTAGGGTTTTGTTGGTGCACTCTTGTAGCGTTGAACCCTGGGTCTGCCTGTGTGCCAATAGTACCATAATAATATGTTGATGTTATCCCTAATGAACTACTTGATGGTATTCCACCAAAGATGAATATTCAACATCACATTTATCTAATCCTAGGATCGTCTTTACCTAATTAGGAAGCCTATATAATGAGTCCTACACAACATGCAGAGCCTTAATGAACTACTTGATGGTATTCCACCAAAGATGGATATTCAATATCACATTGATCTAATCCTGGGATCATCTTTACCTAATTAGGAAGCCTATAGAATGATTCCTACACAACATGCAGAGCTCAATCGACAATTAACAAAACTTATAAAGAAAGGTGTGGTAAGAGAAAGTATGATTCCCTGTGTTGTACCGACATTATTGACTCCAAAAAAAGAAAATGCGTGGAGGATGTGCACATATATCAAAGAAATCAATCAAATTACCATCAAATATCAGTTTCCTATACCATGCTTGGAGGACATGATGGATGTGCTAGCTCGAGCTAAATATTTTAGTAAAATTGATTTGTGACGTGGATACCACCAGATCTAGATTCACGAAGGGGATGAATGGAAAAATTCTTTCAAGACCAGGGATGGCCTATATGAATGGAAGGTGATTCCATTAGGGATGTCCAATGCACCCAGTACTTTCATGCGGTTGATGAATACTATGCTTTGACATTATATTGGTAAGTTTGTTGTCATTTATTTTGATGACATCCTAGTTTTTAGTAACAACAAAGAATATCATTTGGAACATTTAAAAATTATGTGGGATGTGTTGAGAAAACATCAAATTTCTGAAAACCTGAAGAAATGTAGGTTCCTGCAAGAAAGTTTGGTATTTTTGGGTTTTATCATCTCAACAGAAGGAGTCAAGATGGATTCAGAGAAGGTTAGAGAAATATTGGAGTGGCCTAGTCCTCAGATCATAACAGAGGTAAGAAGTTTTCATGGATTGGCCAATTTTTACCAAAAGTTTATTCAAAATTTTAGTAGTATTGTAGCATCCATAATAGATTGCACCAAAGGCAAGACATTCATGTGGACCAATGAAGTTGAGGAAAGATTTAAGTTTTTAAAGAAGAAGGTAATCAAGGCACCTATATTAGCTTTACTATATTTTGATAAAGTGTTGGAGGTAGACTGTGATGCTTCACATGTAGGCATTGGAGTTGTACTTAGCCAAGTAAGTAGACCAATTGCATTTTTTAGTGATAAGTTGAATGAGGTAAGAAAGAACTACTCCACATATGATGTAGAATTTTATGCAATTCTACAAACATTGTGACATTAGAGGCATCATTTAGTGCCAAAGGAGTTTGTGTTATTTACCGATCACATTGCATTAAAATATGTAAAAAAAAAAAAAAAATTGAACAATAGACATACACAATGGGTCTCTTTCTTACAAGGATATACCTTTGTTCTAAAGCACAAATAAGGATAGCATAATCAATTTGCAGATGATTTGAGTTAGTGCACTATTATTTTGATAACCATGTAAAATCAAGTAATTGGGTTTTTTGCATTAAAGGATCTCTATGCGTTTGATAACGATTTTCAGGAGATTGTGGAATAGTTGAAGAATCCAATCGCTAGGAACATAGATCTTACTCAAGGTGAACAGTTTTTTCAATAGTGTAACATACCCAACCACCAAAGCTGGGTCATGTTACACAAAAACTCTCTTGTCATAAGCTATGATACCATTTTAGTATCGTACCTAGCCTCCAACTATACCACAATACGTGCAAAATACAAATAACACGAAACTTATGGTAATTAAATATTTTTTTTTACTTTTAGCCGATTTCCTGTAGCTTACAACTACGAATTAAAATGGATTTAACTACTATATTTAACCACAAAAAGAAGAATCTACAACATGCTAATAATCAATATGAATTGAATCTAGAAAACTCATTACAACAACATAAAAATCACTTACAAGTACATTGAGTTCATACATAACAATTAAATACATAATTTAACATAACAACAAGATAAAACACTCATATTTTCACAACAATTTTGCAACCAACTGCTTGGGACAGGAATTCCACCCAAGCATAGACCGATTGTTCCAAATCTCAACGGCCAGTCACCCCTGAGCTGAGGCTAGAAATCTAAAAAAGAGGGTGGTCTCTCACAATCCACTCACAACCCAACTAATATTTTCCTACAACTATCCTAATTTTTCCACCAGCTCTCTTCCTCTTGACCTATTCAACCCAAGGAATGCACCATTCTTTTATCAAGGTTAACCCAAGATATGCACCATCCATTTATCAAGGATAACCCAAGGAATGTTCCATTTGTTTATCAAGGTATCTATGGTACATGCAACAAGGAATGTCTTAGTTGGTAATTCAAGTGAAACTGCTACTAGGAAAACTATCAACAAACCAATAACAACACTTGTTGTTCTAGTGCAACTCACCCAAGAGTTTACTCTTCAGGCATGACAACCGGAATCTTCAGTTCTCCATCTCCAATTTTCTCCAATTACACTCCAATTTTCTCTAGAATTCTCCCTCCATGGTTGCATTGACTTCCATCTCTATTTTCTTTCTCTCTATCTCCCTTCCCATGCACAAACTTGACTAACTGAAAAACTGCCCCCCAACCATACAAATTTCCTCTCTTTGGATTTCCTTTCTTGACTCACACTCTTCCCAAAGATGATTGTACTTAACCCCCATGTGCTGAATAACTTTGGGATGTGACCACTCACACCCAGCCTCTTACATGTATTCAATGAATTAATTTTGGAACACTCAATCAAAAAAGGGAAGGTTCATATACAAATAACAATTTAGGAAAATGGTTTAAATCATTATACATGGGTAATTTTCCCTTGGACCCCTCTTGGTCATTATCCTATACACTCGCCTCTCTTATGGATTAATTCAACCCCCATCTCTTGTACATGTCCCCTTGGCAACTGGCATACCATTTTATTATTAAAACATTTAAATACAATTCGCATATTACATCGCTTGGTCGTAGCCACATATTATATCTACATAGACATTAATCAAATTGGGGATTATAATGGGGATTCTACATTCCCCCTCCCCTACAAATGTGCACCATCCTAAGTGAACTCTATGCAAATATACATATATGAAAATTTACATCACAATACTTAGAAATGAAATTCTGCAGTTTAACAACTCCAACAACAACTCCATCCAAAATCTCATGTTCCTCTCAATTCGTCGACCGAATGAATGCACCATTATTTTATCAAAGTTAACCAAATGGATGTGCCATCCATTTATTAAGGTTAATCCAAGGAATGAGCCATTCGTTTATCAAGATCCCCAGTGCAGTTGGCCAGAACTCTGAGATGTGGTTCTGAAACTCTAGTTGCTCAAAATGGAGTCTTGCATTATGTTCTCTTCAGAACTGTAAAACAATTGTGGGTATTTTGCCTGCATATTTTCTTCATGCTCCAATGTAGCATATTCAGAACCATAATAGGTCCATTGAACCTTTACCATTCTTATGGATTTTTTCTTGAGCACTTTGAATTTATGGTCCAGGTGTTATAGAGTTATTTTCCACCTAATAATTAGGTCATTATCACCTAAAGATCACCTAATCACTAGGTCATTATCCCCTAGAAATCCCTTATTTTAACCCTTAAAACCAACCACTTCTTCCCTGAGTTTCCAGCTAAATTCCCACCTGGTCACCCTTTTCCTTCACTAAGGGTGCGACCAAAAGGGTTGGTTGCTCCTTTTGGCCAACCAAGGAGTGACCGACCACTTTGTCTATGTGTCTAGAGAGCGACCAAGTCTATAAGCTCCTATTTTTGGATTTGGTTTCGATGGATGAGACTTCCCACTGATTTCTCGAGGTTTAGATTTGAGAAGGCTTCCATCATGGGCTAAAGAATATTATATTAATAACTATATGGCCTTATCGCTAAATCCATATAAGAACCAATACATTTCCCATGGGAAAGGAGGAGGAAATAGCTAGCAAAGTTACTTTGGTGATTTGGTTGCAAGACTTGGGCAAGGAGCTTGGAAGGAGGCCATCTCTTCAATTTGCATATGTAAGTTGTAATATTGCTTCTTTAATTAATAGAATACATACTTGATGTTTCCCTCTATCTAATTGTTCATATAATTTTATGTATTCATTGGTAGAGAATTAGTACAATTATGTGTTATGATATACTCTTAGATATATTGTCAATCCATGCATGATTTCTTTGATATTTGGGAGGTTTTCATCTTCTTTGGTTGTTTTCATGTATGAATCAGATCTAGGAACATCCTTATTTTATGTCTCTATTCATGTCTGAGGTGTTGGTAGAACCTAAGGGAGCTCAACTCGTGTAGGGTGAAAAATCCCTACAACAGATTAGAGACCATATTGGGGACGTTTTCTCCATGTATTAATCCCTTTAGATTGTTGAATTTTTTAATATTATTTCTAGAGATATATGCCCTTTTAAGTGATCTTGTTCCATCCCAATAATTTCCCCACTCTTTTCTGAGTCTAGTTGAAGAAACCCATATCCTAGATCTATCATATTTTGTCCAGATCCACCCTTTTTTCATTTCCCAAGTTTGGTCACCCTTTCCATGTGTAAACAGAGTGACCGACCACCTTTGGTCGCCCTTTTTTCTCTATTAGGGAGAGAAAAACCTCCTTTTGTATCCCTTTGGGCTCTATAAAAGAATGACCAACCATTCTCCTAGGTTAACCAGGAGTGACCAAACCTTCTGGTCGCCCTTTCTCCCTTCACAGGGAGCGATCAATCGCTCTGTCCCCCTTTTCAGGGAGTGACCATTATATGGAGACCAATTTTTGAAGATTTATCCTTCAAAATAATCACTCAGATATGGTTTTTATGGCCCTCTTCAACACTCCACAGCCACCTTAGATCTGCCTTAGATTCCTTGCTGTGAATTTTACAATTTTTTTGTGAATATTTTTGCATTTTTCTTGAAAATGTTTCCTCTCTTTATGTATGCCACTCATATATAATCTTATTGAACTTATTGTTGCATTGTTATAACAAGAACTCTATTCCTTGATCTCCTCAATTAATCCACATATCCTTTGTATCTCCCTGAAAGATTGCTTGGATAAATTTCTCTTTGATTGTTTTCCCACTCTTGCTTTGATTGCTTTAAGTGTTGATTGCTTTTCAGTCACTTGGAAAAAAAAATTCAGTTTTGAAGGCGTGATTTTGTGTGTGTTTCAATTTGGGATCTTTTCTTTCCTCCCTCTTATCTAGTTTTCAGTGCATTGCACATTATAGATTGAAAGAAAAGAAATAGAAGGAATTCCTTTCAAATTGCATTTACTTGAAAATAAAAAGAGAAAGCATAAAATTTTGTAGGAGTGTTTTCAAAATTATCTTAGGAAAGTTTTTTTCTTTTGTATTGAAAAAACTTCATTTCATCATTTGGCATTTTTTTCCATTTCATTGAAAAGAAAATTAAGATTGCATGTTGATGAGTGCTTAGTTGTCATTATAAACGAGTAAAGAAATCCCCTCCCTGCTTTAGCTAGCTTTCATCGAAAAAGAATTATTGCATTGCATCATTCTTTGCACATTTTTGGAGTCGAGTCCTTTACACATTATCATTTTCACTACCGCACCCTTGAGTAAACCAAAAACCATAAAATCAAGTGCTTGATAAAATTGATCTAGCAATTTTTCTTTATAGGGCCTACACATCAACAGTAGATCATGATAGAGCTTTGGAATAGGTTCTAAGGTGAAATCTCCAAAGAAACTAAAATAAAATTATAATTTTGTGATTGGGAGAGAAAATCCAATTTCCGTATAAGCATAGTCGGGACCCCCCTCTCACATAGGAGATAAACATGAGGTTGCGTGCGGGAAAGAAATAAATATTACCCCTCCGAGGGTTAACCAAAATTAGTGGAAAGTTATTATATTGGGGGTTCTTCTTGAGAATCAACTATTTTCATTTGGTCTCAGAACTTTGTGAATCTCGAATCTGTTCGGGGTCCTTTGGAGCTTTTTCCGGTCCTCTTGTTCTCATTCCTCTTGGAGAATTTCAGACTTGATATCCTACCCATACTTTCAATACCAACTGTCAAATGTACCCGCCCAAAGGCTGATTGTGATTTGGTAACCTTAGTGGCCATAATATTTAGGGTCTATACACAAGGTGACGACGAAGGGGAGTCTTTGTTGTACCTGGGTCAGACGTTGGTCAAACTTACTCAGGCTCCTTGTGTTGGATTACTGAGAGGGGGGGTGAATCAGTAATAGCGTAATTATAATTCTTTTTCTCCAAATAATCCAAGTGTTATATCAATGTAGAATTATTATCCAATAATGAGAAATAATAAATGAACAATCACACACATACACAATACACAATACACCAGTTTTTTACGTGGAAACCCAAATCGGGAGAAAACCACAGAATGCTTTGTCTTATATGTCTTGAAGAATTACATTCATTGGAAGCCCCAACTTCCTTTGTTTTCCAGCTGCAACTGGGAAGCTCCAACCCCCTAGTTTCTCAGGATACAACCTGAGGGAATCTCTAACTCCCCAATTCTTTGGCTAAAACTAGAAGAAGGCTACAACCCCCTATGTTCTCCAACTACAACCGGAAGGTTGCTACAATCACCTGTCCTTGCCCCATCCAACTGTCCTGAAGTAGAAGTAGAATGATGGAACCACTGTCACACTATATCTATGAGATATACCACTGTAAAAATGTACCAATAAACCTGAACCATGCATCAACCTGTAATCAACCTATACCAAACAATCTATACTCAACCTGTACTATAAACAAGTGCAACCGACCATGTACCAAGTATGTACCAATCATGTTTCAGGTACTCATCAACTATCAATCATCAATATGTACCAACATCATCAACTATACATCTCATGTATGTGCCAACTCAACAACTACTTGTCTCAACCATGTACCAAACTTGTACCTCAACCAAAATCCCTCATCAATTTCATCATCCAAATATGATTTGTAAATATTTAATATACCTGGTGTATATGATCACATACCTTCAAACCTTCCTTAAATTTAACAACAAGAGACTAGCATTTTCATCAAACGTTTCTTTAGTCTCACAAGACTAGTTTTGGATTAGTCAAAAACCCTAACTTGAAATAATAATAACTTTGTACCTGTAATGAATAAATATATGAAACTGATAAACAATGTTCTTCAGTGTGTTTTATCCAATTCCTCTAGGTTTCACTACTGGGAACCTCTCAGAAAATAAGTTATGGAAAAAATGGCACACCTTGTTGAATTCTGGCTTGTTCTAGAGAGCGACCTTGTAGTGCGTGTCCCGCACAGAATATTTGTTTAATTGATCGAAAACTATTAAAAAACATACTAAGTATTTTACTCTAACCAAAACATTTTTTATTACTGAATTTGGATCTGTTATGAAGAAGTTATGACGTTTTTACCTGAAACACCTGTTTTTGACTAGTTTCAGGACTAGCCACAAACCCTATTTTCCACGGAGTGTAAATCCAAAAATACAATGACCCACAAGCTAAATTTTTTACCATAGATACTTGGATATGTTTCCACAATGGAAGAACAATTTAACATTCTGAATCATTCTAGAAAAAACGTTATTGCGAAAATGGTGTGATGACCTGAAAAAAACATACCTTAGAAAGCATCATCAAAAGATTTATCCTTCCTTGAATTCCGGCCTTCTTTTCTTCAATTTCCTCAAAAATTAGGCTTAGATATCATTTTTTTACCTCAGAAACCTATAGGTATTCAATATTCTCAAGTATTTCTTAAATGAGAGAGCCTTGCCTCTTATTTATACTCTCCAAGTAGCTTCCTTAAAAATGTCTTCTAGGTCACTTTGCCCACTTTCCTTATTTTAGGGTTAACCCACTTCTAATTTCTCCATTAAATTTATTATTGAATTAATTTATTTTGTATTCACTTTGAATTTATAGTACACTCATCACTTCACTTTATTATTTACCTTTTAAAATATCTTAAACCACTTTGACTACTTTGACCTCTTGGGGCTTCTAGATGACATATGAAGGTCCTCCAACTTCGTAAGGCCATAACTCTCAAACCGTGAGGAGTTATGTGATGTTCCACATACCACCAGAAATGGAATGGCATGTAATATCCATATAGAATAGTATTACCTGAAAGTATATCAAAACTCATACCATTATCCATCAAACAAACTTGGGTCTATTACCCAAACCTGGGTTCTCCAACTTCTCATGGCCATAACTCTCTAACTGTGACGAGTTATGTGACGTTCCACATACCACCGGAAATGGAATGAAAAGCACTATCCATATAGGATATTTTCACTAAAAAATTCACTGGTGTTCATCTCATTATTCCACAAATAAGCATGGGTTCTCTAACCATACTTCTAGGATAACTCAATCCGTAAAGCGTCTTCCCGTGAGGGATTTCACCATAAGGGGACCACTTTGGAGTTCATCCATTTCTAATTATTATCAACCATGACAAGACAAAAAATGAGTCATCTTTACATCAAACAATCTTGGGTCCATTACCCAACCTTTGTGCTACAGGGATTTCTTCAAGGTTTGACATCAATGAAAACCAACCTTAATCAACAATTACCCCCTTTGGCATTGATGGCAACACTTTGATGCAATACTGAAATAATATCACTCATGCTCCCCCTAGAACCATGCCTCTATCCTCTGCATCTGATAAATCTCTCCCCCTTTGTCATCAATGGAAAATGTATCTTTCCATCTGGGGTTGCTCCCCCTAACTGAATTGTCCTCTTATGGTGCTTCCTTGTGTAAATCTAAGACATATAAGATAAGCATTCAAAAAACATTCATTTTGGGGTAGAAATAACTCCAAGTCTCTGGAAAAGATATTCAAAGGATTCCCGTAGAAGTGGTTTTGTGAAGATGTCTGCCACTTGTTCTTTTGTGACCACATACTCAACTCTGATGTTTTTTTCTGCAACCTGCTCCCGTAGAAAGTGATACTTTATTGGAATGCGCTTCGTCTTGGAGTGCATCAACGGGTTCTTAGAGATACTGGTGGCACTTTTATTATCACAATATATTGGAATGGGCTCATCATACTCAACCTATATATCTGTCGGAGTTTGTTTCATCCAAAGAACCTATGTACAACATGATGTTGCTGCAATATACTATTCCTTGGTTGTAGATAAAGATACTGATGATTGTTTCTTGCTTAGCCATGATACTAAACACTCATCCAAGTAGAACGCTTCTTCATTGGTGATTCATCAGTCATCAATACAAACTACCTAATCTGCATCTGTGTAGGCAATAAGTGATAGATCCTTTCCTTTTGGATACCATAATCCAAACTCTTCTGTTCCTTTGAGATATATGAAAATCCTCTTCACTGCTAACACATGTGACTCCTTTGGTGCTGCTTGAAATTGTGCAACTTGTCCAACTGTCTACATTACATCTGGTCTATATGTTGTCACATATAGTAGTTTGCCAATCATTGACCTATATTTCCTCTCATCTGTAGACTTTGAATCATCATCTTTGCTCAACTTGCAACTGGTTTGAATGGGAGTGATAATTGGTTTGCAATCTTCCATTCTGAACCTCTTTATCATTTCTCTGATATACTTGGTTTGAGAAATAAATATTTCTTGGTTACTTTGACGTATATGAAGTCCCAAAAAGAAGGATAGTTCTCCAAGTAATGACATTTCAAATTCATTCTGCATATCTTTTGCAAATTTCTGGCTTAACCTGTCATCATCACTACCAAAAATAATATCATCAACATAAACTTCAATTAATAAAATATTACCTTCACTTACCTTGATGTAGAGATTGATGTCTGCACTTCCTTTTCTAGACCCTACCTACTATAGATACTTATCTAGTCTAGAGTACCATGCTCTAGGAGCCTGTTTTAGACCATACAAGGCCTTCTTTAATTTACACACATAATTTGCGTTCTCTGACATCTGAAATCTTTCTGGTTGTTCACTGTAGACTTCTTCTGCAAGTTCCCCATTCAGAAAATATGATTTTACGTCCATCTAATATAATTTAACATTTTTGGAGCATGCCTAGGTTAAAAGCAACTAGATTACTTCCATTTTGGCAACCGGGGAAAATGTCTCTTCAAAGTCGATTCCTTCAATCTGTGCATATCCTTTACATACCAATCTAGATTTGTTCCTTGTAAATTGTCCATATTCATTTAAATTATTCCTGAAAACCCATTTTGTGTCGATCACATTCTTATTCTTTGGTCTTGGAACTAGTTCCCAAGTGTCATTTTTCTCTATTTGATCCAATTCTTCATTCATGGCCTTATTCCAAAATTCATCCTTGTTGGCTTCTTCAAAATAGTTTGGTTTAATTGTAGATAAGAGTGCTAGGTGTGTTTGTTCTGGTGGACAGATTTTTCTTCTAGTCTCAACTCCTGTATCTTTGTTTCCAATAATATGATCTGAAGGATGATTCTTTTGTACTCATTTTCTAGGTGTCTTTGGAGATACTTGTTGAACTTGCTCTTCTGTTTGTGTCAGATTCTCTTCATCTTCTTCTTCTACTTCATCTTCTACTTCTTCTTCTTTGAAAAATTGTTCCATTGATTTGTTTTCTTCTTCCTTTGATTCTGGTCTGTCTGTTTCATCAATTGTTCCGTTGATGCTTTCCACAACTTTTTTCAATCTTATATTGTAACACTTGTATGCTTTCCTTGTACTTGAGTAACCAAAAAGTACTCCTTTGTCCATACGAGAGTCAAACTTTCCCATTTTGCCATCTTCTCTTTTGATGTAGCATTTGCTTCCAAAAACTGTGAAGTGCTTCACATTTGTTGGTCTTCCTTTCCATAGCTCGTAGGGAGTTTTATTAGTGTTATATTTGAGCATTACTCTGTTTTGAATGTGAATTTTTGTATGCACTTCCCGTGTCCAAAATATATCTATCAATTTGGAATTCATTATCATTGTTCGAGCCATTTCCTGTAATGTCATGTTCTTTCTTTCAACAACTCCATTCTGTTGAGGTGTCCTAGCAACGAAGAATTGCCTTTTTATTCCATGATCACTACAGTAGTCCATAAATTCCTTTAAAGTGAACTCTCCTCCATTATCAGATCTCAAGCATTTTATTCTTGAATCCATCTCATTTTCAACAATTTCCTTGTAGATCTTGAAGTTTTCAAAAGCTTATGACTTGTTCTTGAGAAAGAAAACTGTAGTCATTCTTGTATAATCATCAACTAATAACATAAAGTATCTCTCACCTTTTAAGCCCTTTGTTGTAGTTGGTCCAACTAGATCAGTATGCACAATTTCCAGTGGTCTTTTTGTTGAATATTCCTTTGATTTGAACCTGGTATTTGTTTGCTTTCCTTGTTGGAAATGTTTGCATAAAATGTTGGTTGGTTTCATGATCTAGGGAATTTCTCCGACTTCTTCTCTTTTTCTAACTTTGACAAGGTTATCAAAATGCATGTGACCCATTCTTTTGTGCCATAGCCAACTTTCATCTTCCTTTCCTAGACAACACATTTCATTTCCAATTTCAATTAACACATATATGTTGTTTGAAGTTCTTGCAGTTTTACCGACCAATTTCCCTGAACCTTCTCTTCTTATCTCACACTTTTGTGAATCGAAAGTAACTTTATGACCTTGGTCACACATTTGACTCACACTTAAAAGATTATGTTTCATATCTTCTACCAGTAGAACATTTTGTGCCTTTTTATTCTTGTTCCCAATTCGGATTGTGCCTTCTCCAATGATTTTGGTTGAATTATCATTTCTGAAGGAGACTGATCCATTTCTTTCCTTTCACAATGTAAGAAATTTATCTCTATCACCTGTCATGTGTTTTGAACACCCACTATCAACATACCAACCGTATTTATTCTGCTTAGCTTGTAGAGCGACTGTGCATTCTTCATTGCTATATTGATATTGCTTTCTTATCCATGTTGTTTTCTGATGTTCTTGTCTGTGACTGTTGTTATTCTGTTGAGGTTCTTTAGGAGGGTCTATCATTCTGCAATTTTTGGCCCCGTGTCCAAAATTGTTACATTTGTAACATTCCACTTAAGTGCTCAAAGATTCAAACCTATTGTAACTTCTTCTTTGTGTTTCACTAGGTCTTCTTGAGTAACCCCTTTGTGTATGACTCTCAAAGTTGTTATTGTTTATGTTGTTAGCTCTGCAATTCATAGCTTTATGTCCAAAAATATTACATGCATAACATACACCAAAAAAATAGTTTGATACCTGGGAGTTGAAGATCTTCTGAAAGAAGGTTCTCTTATGAATCCTTATTCTTCTTGAGGCCTATCTGTCTGTTGTTGATTCTGAAATCTGAATCTTCTCGGTGGAGGAGTGTCTCTGTAATCTTCCTTGTACATCT
>JASDQU010101226.1:202575-253130 GCA_032191745.1 Picea mariana | reverse complement strand
GCGTGACAGGAGAAGAAGCTGAGAATGGGCTGCAGAGGATAGTGAGGCAGAGCAGCAGATCAGAAACAGTGAAGAATACAGAGAAGATCAGCAGAAAGGGTAAGCAAGCTATATCTGAATGAATAAGTTGATTTAAGCAATATGTATTTTGGCAAACTAGGGTGGTAGGGTGGTGCTAGGGAGACGTATGTCTCTTTCTCTGCAAGTGGGTGATTGTAGAATCTGAAGGTTGGTGCCTTCATTCAGTTGGTGCTGAAGTAAAAATGAAGTCGGTGCTTCCACCCAGTGGGTGCTGGGATTCTGTGGGAGTTGGTGCTCTCAGCCAGTTGGTGTTGGAAATCAGAGGTTGTAGCCTCCATGAGTTGGTGCTCATANAAAAGATGAGATGTAACGAAGTTGAAGCTTGTTGAACATCTTAAGAAGATGAGGTTTTTTCCCTGGTTGGGTTTCCTCTTGAAAAATCTGTGTCTCGTACTTGTGAATGAATGCTGTGTGTGATTGTTGTTCTTTATACTATATGCTTTATGTTTATAACTCTGGATTTCACAGTAAAGACTCACTGCCACTAAGATTAATGATTCAAAGTTAAAAATGAGAGTAGATTGTTAATAATCTAAACTAACTGATTCACCCCCCCCCCCTCTCAGTTATTTCATACCTGTAACACATTTGATAACCCAAATGGCACCATTGTGAACTCAAAATGACCATACCTTATTCTAAAAGCATCCTTGTTGATTTCTTCTTATTTGATTATTACCTGATGATAACCTGACCTGAGCTCAAATTTGGAGAATATTTTTGCATCTTTCAATTGATCAAAGAGGTCATCGATCCTTGGCAAAGGATACTTATTCTTCATAGTTACCTTGTTCAACTGCCTGAAGTCAATGCAAAGTCTTAATGTTCCATCCTTTTTCTTCACAAATAATACTGGGGTACCCCAAGGTGACACACTTGGGAGTATATACCCCTTCTTCAGAAGCTCTTCAAGTTGCATATGCAATTCCTTCAATTCTTGTGTACTCATCCTGTAAGGGGTCTTGGATACCGGGGATACTCTAGGAATTAGATTTATGGAGAAATCAATATCTCTTTTAGGGGGTAAACCCGGTATTTATTTAAATACATATTCAAAATCTTTTAGGACTACATAATATTCAATATTTGACACCTTATATTTAGGTGTCTCTTCCATATGTGTTGCAAATATTTGACACCATTTTCTGTAACTTTTCTTCAGTTGAAATACTGAAATTTCTATGACAGTTACTGCCCTGGGAATTCCCTGTACTATCCTTAGGTTCCCATCTTCATCCCAACAAGTAAATTTCTTATTATAAAAATCTAGGATATCATGGTGTTGGTCCAACCAATCCATACCAATTAGACATTCATATGAACGTAAAGGTAAGATGTTCAAATGTTCCCTGGTGCTCAGTCCATTCATGTCCATTGGACATGCCTTAACCATTTCATTAATTTTTCTTTTATCTCCAGTAGCCATTTGAAACAACCAAGATTTTCCATGCTTTGTTCTTGGAAAATGCATTTTTTCCACCATCTTAGGATCTATATAACCATGACTAGCTCCTAAATCAATTAAAATAGCAATGGTTTGGTTGTTGATCTTACCATCCACTTCAATCATATGTGACTAAAAATCAACTTGTTTGTTGTCCAGGGATGCATATATCCTAGGTACATTTCTGCCCATGTCCTCCATTGTATCAACTTGATGTACATTTTGAACAGTCCTCACGTTTTCACCTCTACGAGGACAATCTCTATACATATTATTTCCCCCACAACCCCAACATTGAATAGGTGGTTTCCTTGGTATTTCCCCCCTGTCTCAATCATTCTAGGTTCTATAGAAGCTGGTTGTCCCTGAGGATTATTTATGAAGAATCGTGGCTTAGTCCCCTTCTTCCTTTGTTCCATCTTGTTTTTCTTCTTGTCTTCTGAATATTTTTGAAAAGTTGGTCTTCCTTTATGTTGATCATAAAGGCATTTAGCTCACCTTATGGTCTCTTCTAATGTTTTGGTATCATCATATTGTATCATATCATTGATGAATGATGGCAGTCCACTCAAGTACCTATGAATCTTAACTCGCTCTTCCTTCATGAAAGAAACATACTTTAGCAATTTTAAAAACCTTCTTTCATATTTATCTATGGTCATACTCCCAAGCTTGAGTTCAAATAACTCCTTCATTTTCTTTTCATGGTATCTCTTAGTCAAGTATTTCCTTTGAAAATATTTCTTGAATTCCTTACAAGTAACATTTTTCTCATTAATGTGTTTCACCTGCACAAATTGGTCCCACCACATGGATGCCTTTCCCTTGATCTGATAGATGGAAATTCTTCCCTTTGCATGTGAAGAGTAATTATGCAATTGAAAATACTTCCTCATGCCTAGCAACCATGTTTCAACATCTTCATCCTTCTTGTGATCACCATCAAATGTAGGAGGCTTGATTTTGTTCATTTCTCCTTGTATCTCATCCACCCCAGACCTCCTTTTATGCTTACTAATGGGAGATGGACTTGAGCTACTATGTTCTCTCCTAGTGGAATGCCCTAGGGAGTGATGGTGATGTCTGCCAACACTTCTTTCTCTTCTCCTCTCATCAAGAGACCCGTGACTTCCTGATTTGCTTGATCCATTTTCCTTATCCATCTTCTTTTCTATTTTGTCCAATCTCTGCATTAAATTTATGTTGAAGTCCTCCTTCTTCTCCTTGGATTTCATAAGCCTGTCATTATCAGCTTTATAACTTTGGACATCCTTCTGCAAAATTTTAATGGTCTACACCAAGTTTATGTTTTCTTCCTTTCCTTCTCCATGACCATTTGAGTTTGTACCTTCATTACCCATATTGACATACATCCCTATGATCTCATCATTTTGGATGTACGCCCCTTGTGTATATTCCATGAATATGAACTATGTGTTGATCTTTTTCAGTTCTAAATGTTGTTAACTCTGCAAAATGTGCATCCAACAAAACCTGTTAGGCTAATTGATTTATCAATTGAATGAAATTATGAACAATTCTGATTCAATATTGCATCAGAATTATTTCTTCTGATTTCCTAAGAAAATGATTGTCTAAATCAACATTCTGGGTGAAAATTTTTATTCTATTGTTCAATACCTTTCCAACGCCTGCTTCCACGCTCAATTCTGAGTCTTGAGCAGAAATTTATGGTTATTTGAAAATTCATCCTTTCTGTGAGGGAAAACCTTATACATGTCATCTTCTTCGGGATCTGAATTATCTCTTGGACCTGTGTTGAATCCTCTATTAAGTTTAAGAGCCCCCTGTGATTTCCCTCCAATGTAGGTGTGTACAAATCAAAAACCCGTGGGCTCCTTCTCTAAGCCCCTTCTCTATCTTAAAATCAATTTTCAAGCACTAGCCCCCTTACTTTGGCCCAAAACTCATGTGACCATGAGATAGAACCAGACACTTACTTAAAAGGAGCTTATATG
This sequence comes from Picea mariana, assembly GCA_032191745.1. NCBI lineage: Eukaryota > Viridiplantae > Streptophyta > Pinopsida > Pinales > Pinaceae > Picea > Picea mariana. Next base: position 249,626 of record JASDQU010101226.1, on the reverse strand, counting down.
GATATTTGGGATTCCGGTGCTCTGGAAATTCAATCTTTGAAGGTTTGTTCCCCAACACATTGCAAATCCCCTGAATGTTGAAGTGGTGAATCCCCTGAACGAGTGCTTATCCAGAGCTTCAGGACTTTGACACTCCATAATTTTGGGCTTCGGAGGTTTCTTCCCCAACACATTCCAAATCCCCTGAATGATGAAGTGGCGAATCCACCAAAATAGCTCTTCTCTAGAGCTTCAAAACTTTGACACTCTGGAACTTAGGGCTTCGGTAGATTTCTCAACACAAAAAAACACTTCCCCCGAACGTCGAAGTGGAGAATCCCATGAACGAGTGCTTATCTAGAGCTTCAGAGCTTTGGGCTTCAGAGGATCTTAAAACACAACACTTCAATTTTTCTGAACGCCAAATTGGCGAACCCCCGAAGGGTTCAAGAATCAACAGTCCATGCTCTCTGCTGAGATCTACTGTCAATAAGAACTCTGGAACTCTAAGATTTGAGAGTTCCTGTGACTCCAACACACAATACCTCTGAATCACTGAATGCTGAAATTTGAGATCAACGGCTCTCGCTCCTCTTCTAGCCAACTACTGAGATCCCCTCTGGAGTTATGAGGCCTCAATGCACACTTCCACCTGAATTGTTGAATGTCGAACTAACAATGGGATGAGATCTACGGTTCCCATGTCTCCATTAATGGACAACCTACATTGATTCCACGATTCGGGAATTTTCATGTTAGAACACCTTCCACCCCCAATCCTCTAGAGAGCCTAACTTTTGAAGGTTCAAAAATTTGTTGACATGTGTCCCTGATGACCAATGGTCTAGATTTACTCCAGAGTTCGGTACTTCAATATATTTTCCTCCTGGAAACACAAGAGCCCTTTTTTCCCAAAGTGTCGAACCTTCGAACATCCGTGAGATCTATGGATCACAATATCCTACACGTAGATCCGAGGATTGTGCAGGGTCTGGACTTCTCCCAAACATATCCAATGGTCCAAATCTACTCTTGTGGCCCAAATCAATGGTTTATGTGGTTTCTTTCCTCTGTTGGCTTTCTCGAACCACTACACCTCCTGAGCTTTTGAACACAGTCCAAGTGTTCTCTCATCTCCCTCCTAGCACCCATGGATGCACTGTAACTTAAATTTTGTGTGAAATTTTGCTTCAATTTCAACTTGCTCAACCCTTCCAGGATTAGTGTTGAAAACTGGAGCTATGATACCATATTGTAGCATCCCTAGCCACCACAATGTTGGGATATTCCAAGTGAAATACTTTTCAAATTGTATACGAATTTAAAGCATACGAATACTATGAAAATACATAGTTTTATACAAAATAATAATGGAAAATACACATGCAGCATACACGGGAAAAACCCATAAGAAAAAATTCATAAATAAAGTTGTAGCATGTGATTTAACACACAATTGACACTTATCTTTGATAGAAATACCACCAATTGTGTGTAGACCTTCCACGTTCCTCTCATCCTTAGACCACGCTACTCAGAACTCTTCGCAGTGGGTCACCCCCGAGATGGGACTAAACTCCACCCAGGTAAAGGAATTACTAACCAAGTTGATGTATCTCAGACACATAGGAAAAACTCTCTCATAGGTGCCAACTCAAACTAACAACCTATAGTCCCTCATTCCCCATATGCTTGTCCCACCCCAGGAAATGTGCCCCTTCTCTACTCAACAGTCCTTCGTATACCCGATTTCCTTTCTGGGGTTTCAACAATAGGCTGGACAGGAAGTCTCAAAGCCTTGTAGTTGTAGTTTGGCACCTCTAGGAAAACAATTCTCAGCAATTCTCTCACCTAGAGAGAATTGCTCACGATCCTGACAACTCGTCTCTTCAGTATCCCACGAGCCTGACAACTCGTCTGTTTAGTATCCCATGGGCCTGGCAACCTGCTACTTTATTCTATATCTTTATTTAACCAATATAGGAACAAGTACATTTATAGTATTCGTTGGGGTAAGGTACATGTATGCTTCCCATGACAGAGAGGTACAATGGACAACTGAAAATCTATGAAGGAAGGAATGGAGGAATGATGGAAAATGAAATGGAATGAATGAAAAATGCACTAAGTTCAATGTCTTTGTATGCATGTGACCAACTTGACACTTGTTAGCTTGAGAGATACTTTGGCCCACTTTTCCCCATCCTTATAACTTAGGATAAAAATAATTATCTAGATTTTATAGTTGAAGGAATATTAATATAATATTCCTTTTTAGATTAAGCTCCCTAGCTTATCCCCTTATCTTTAAAATTTAGCCCCCTTTCCCTAACTAGTGGATTTTAGTACCCCATACTCTTTTACATGGTTGGTATGCACACAGTGATGTGTTTTTCATTAATATTTTCATGTGAATACATTTACATTGACATCATAGATATACTTGTTCTTTTTGCATCCTGGCTCACCAGCCTAAGTACAATTGTATTTACATTTACAGTTGGGGTTCGACCTATGGGTGTTACAAACTGTGGATATGAAGATGATTAAATAATAACCATTCATCATCGGAGATCAATGGATAAGATCAAAATATTGTGTCTAGATACCCAGTGGGACAAATCAGCCACATCAGCACCATGATGGAAACCTCATCAATGCCACGTGTCTATTTAGATGAGTTCCATGTCATAGGGAGTCCATGTCAGAGTTGTAACAAGAAGCTCTACATATTTCGCATGTAGTGCCATGTGTCAGGACACATATCGATTCCATGTCATGAAGAAGATGTCCACGTGGAAGACACCTCATCTGTAACATCAACACAAGAGATCATGAAAAATGATCGAGTATCAAGACATCACAGAGATGGTGAGCACAACGAAGAATTGGTCAGAAAAAATAGATCGCAGAATATTGAATGAGAGTGTTGTAGACTCGTGGACCCATGGTGAATTATCGAAAATAGACTAAGTGTAAGAGACCCACAATGAGATATTGAAAATGACTAAATACCAAGATCAGTTGGACAAATATGTCTTGAGAAATGGATAAGTATCAAGAATCAGATGGAGGGACAAGGTCACATATATAATAATTAACAGTTGTTGGAGACCCATCGCCCATAGTGAGATATTCAAAATTGTCTAAGTATGACAAATTGATCAGACGATAGAGGGGGTCACCAATTGTCACAGATCAAACAACCCAAAGGGTGAAATATCTAATGGCTCATGATGTTCCATAGACCCACAAAGAAATAACTAGAGAAGTTATAAGTATGGGGGAAACATGAGTGTGAAGAAACACGAAGGTGCATACTGGAGACCATAGAAGGGTGGATGAAAATGCTTTAGACCCATGGAGAAAGTATTGAAAAGGTTCTAAGTATAGGTGAAAAATGAGTATGATGGAACTTGAGGGTGTAATTTGGAGGTCGTGGAAGTTTGAAATGAAGAAGAGATATGCCTTAGACCCATGGTGAACCCATCAAGACAGATTTATGGTCGAGATCAATCCGAGATATGATCGAATGGTGGTTGTAAGTCGAATACCCAGTGGTCCCAATATTCTAAAGAAGAATAGATCAACAGTTGAGATCTAATCAAGCAAATATTGGATGGTTGGTGTGCATTGTGGATTCATGGCATGTTTAGGTGGCCAATGAGTAGATGAACGATCATCATTTAATACAAAACAAAACTAGATCAAAAATCAAGATTAAACCTAAAGGAATGATCAGATGATTGTTAAGTGTTGAAGCTATGTTGCATGTGTTAATGGATAGTCCTTCATTGCCTTTGCCATCGGTAACGTTTTTCTCAATACTCATAATTGAGTAAGAGAATAGTCATTGAAATTCTAGTTTAGAGAAGAATAACTTGGAACTATTAGAATCGGGAGAACTATGATATAATTCTTCATGAATTAAGCAAAAAAAAAAGGACTTGTAGCATTAATTGACAAATTTATATAATATGAAAAATTCTAACAAAAGTGGTTGCTTGCACATTTAGTACAATTAAGGGATATAAAACATATTAGTTGAAGATAAGAATGCATATTTGAGACATGGAGAAATGAGAGAGATCCTTTAGTCATGACAAAGAAGCGAAAGGTCAAAATATCAGTGTTGGTAATGCATAGAAAAAATCCAATGGGCATAGGAGCAGAGGGGAACAAGAAACATTAATTGAAACTATGAGAAGATTGAGAATAGAAGTGTAGAGCTAGAAACAAGACAATGAGAATGTGATGAGAGAAAAAAATAAAATAAATGTTTAAGTGATGCAAAGCCTAAATCAGTTGCATAGGAGGGAAAATTGTTGAGAAAGTGTTGTCATTGATGTCAAAGTGGTTGTGTGTGTGATAATGAGTAATGGAGTGTAGCTTCCAGTATGCACATATACAACATATTCATCTATAGGAATTCAAGATTCCGATAATAACTAAAATTCCAGTAATAACCAAAATACTGGTAATCACTCGGATTCTGGTAATAACTGAAATTCTAGTAATCACTCGGATTCGGGTAATAACTAAAATTCCAGTAGTCTCATCTCAATTAAAGGAACTTAGGATTATAGTAATAACACATTGGTAATGGTTACATTGAATTTGTAAATATGGGATTAGTTATTTTTGGTGGTGTTCACACAACAAGTATTTTTTATGTAAGGCAATATGAAATGGTCTATTGATATGGTCGAGGTCTTGAAATGGTAAAGAAAAATATTGTGGGATTATACCATAGTATTGATTTTACTATGGGCAAAAAAAACACTACAGAAACTAGTATACATATTTTATCAAGTTGAAGAGTAGTGTGTGTGAAGTATGAAGAAGTGAAAGTTGAACTGATTTGGGGCCAAGGAGCATATCAGAAGAACTGAAGATCAGAGAGATGAAAATGAGATTGCAGAAGGATTTTTTGAATTACAATATGAAATGTATGTAATTTAATCCTAAATAGAAACCACTCTTGATTGTAATGAAGTAATATTGCAATGTTCAAAAGTATGGCATGACTATGTTTTGGGAGCTTTCAAGAGTGTGTAAAACTATAACACCCTTGTTTCCCTAGTTTGTAGATATAAATATAACTGGCCAAAAGACGATGAAAAACTAAATATGTGTGAATGCCTGATTTGATGAACCTTTGTATAAAAGGTCAGTGTATGTATTTTTTGCTATTAATAGAAAATGGATAATTGTTGCATAACTGCTGAAAGGGGGGGTTTGCCGAGATAAACCATGGATGCTATGAGAGAGATGGTGAGGGGAACTAGAAATGGTTGAGATGAGCCCCAACAAACCAGTATATCACTGGATTTAATGACTCAGATCATTCCTCTGACCCAGATATGAATTACCAGTCAAAGTGGTAGTTGGAAGAGTCCTCCCCAATAGTTAATGATGAGATGGTGCATAGTACCCATTTGTGATACTTACAGACCTGACCATGAGTTGGGGATTCAGACCCACACAACCTTGCTAAGAAGGGAAAGAAAGAGGCAATTCATGGGACAGAGGAGAGAGAGAAGGAGATATGTGAAGAGAGCAAAGTCAAAAAGAGCGATCTCGAGAAGAGAAAAGAGTTTTTTTCAGCTCTTTGGTTCGAAAAAGAACTGGGAAATCAACTTTTATGGATGTAAGAAGTTGTGGGAAAGGTTTTCGTTATAAGCTGATAAATGAAGCTGACGAGTGACTATGGAAGAACTTAGGCAGACCTCCTTGCTTGGTACAGAGAAAATTGTTTTCTAAGTTCATGTGGGAGGATGAGAGTAACCTCCATCCCTGACTGTCGTGGAGCTAGAGTGCCCAAAACAATTATTAAAAGGCCAGTGTGCCCAAGACATGTAATGTTTTTATCGTTATTAATAATAAATGCCAGGTTGGTTGCTAGATGGACAAGGACTAGAGTTATAGGGGGCTATGATTCCACAAGAGAGGGGGCTTGAGGGGCTAAATGTTTATTTCCTATTTTAAATACCCTTTTTGTCTAAGGGAGGGGATCGGTTACGTGACCTTCTTGGGGAAGGCCAGGAGGTTCTTGATTTCCCCACGAAGTTACTTAAACCTACCTATGGTCTGATGGGGGGGTTGGTCGTTGGCTTGTTTTCTCTTTCACTTCTACATTTGCACCACTATATACCTCACGCACTTTCATGCACGCACCTCCATGCACCCACTTACCCATTCATTGATCTATCTGTCATCCACATCTTGGCTTGGGGAAAGGGATCCGAACTATCGAAAAATCAGCCACAGGATAGTTGGTTGTAGTGGTCACTAGTGTGATCCAATCATGACCTAAGGCCGCATGTCTGAGATGCGTTGACCCGTGTCCAACATTGCTCACAACTATGAGTCCTGAGAGTTCCAACATTGCGATTTTGGACCAATTGCACTGGAGACCGAATTAAGGAGAAGGACTGCCTGAGGGACTGTGTGGTAGAGAAGGGTGGAGGTTCATTCTCTCGGGTGGTGCAAGCTGGGTAGAAGAGATCTGGGTTCTTGGATTGTTGTGAGAGCTGGGAAGCTTGTGAGATCTTGGGTGCTGACTGGTTTGGGAAGCCAAGTAACACTCTGGAACCATCCTTGTAGATTCATAGCCCTGGCTTGGGGGTGACGCTGCTATTGAGATTTGGAATAGTAGTGTCTATGGTTGGGTGGAAAGTCCTTGGTTTGCAGCCAGTTGGTGTCACCTTTCATAAATATAAGTTCTCTCTGTTATGGTATCATTTACATGTATATGAATGTATTTCCGTTGTGTATATTTAATTATCATTTAATTGAATCTTTAGACTATGCATGCTTGTTGGATATTGTTGTGCATGTCTTTAAAGTATTTTCTTTTATGCATCCTTAAATTTTAGAAAGGTATCGGTAAGAGAAAGAAGTATAAGGGAAGACTTGAAGGTAGCATGCCCCTTCTTGTGGGTGGTTGGGTATGTTACAATTTTCTATCATAGCTTATGGTTGAAACGTCGGGTCAGTTTGGGTCGGGTCTGTTGGTCAGAGTCTCGGGGTCAAGATTCAATTCTGACCGTGGAGTTGAAAATATAAGGAGAAATGGCATTGCCGAATCTACATAGGAGATAGAACATCAGAGATCCATGTAAGGGGTTCGAAGGATCGTGACCGCCCCCTTCGAATTTAGGAGCGATCGCCACTGTAGGATCGGGAGAGATATGGGATCGTTAGATCAGAGGACAGGCGAACATGGGTCGTCCAATGAAAAGGAAGAAAGGGTTAAGGTCACAACCATCGGATCCCATGGGAGAGGGAGATCAACGGATAGGAGGCATTACAGGGAATCGAGTTGCATGGGAGATAATTTCCCAAGGTGGTCCCACAATCCAAACCATGGTTTCCCCAAGGGGTTACATGTCAGCATCAAGAGAATTGCGGGGCCAAAAGCGGGTTACTTCAAACCACCGATGTGTGCCCCCTCAAATTGAAAGGCATGCAGTGATGTGACAGGTTAGGGCTCGAACATCAAAACTCTGAATAGATGAAGTAGCTAGGGACCATCGATCCATAGGAGGACACGCATCAACCGATTGTGTGATCCGGGTGAAAGAACTCCGGGAAAGAGCAAGTGAGGAGAAGTTGAGAGTTGAAACTCCCAAAGCCTGAAGAGATGGAGACCTGAAGTAAACGTCGGTTGTTGGATCATCCGAAGTAGATCCTGACCGTCAATCACCAAGAGGTTACATGTCAGTAGATTAGTAACTCTGGAGTAATCTGTTCGAGAGGTTTTCAGTTGATATTTGAGACTCCCAAAGCTTGGAGATCCAGAGAGCCGAAGTAAATCTCGACCGTCCTATCATCCGAGAGGATCTCAGCCATTGATCTGTCGAGAGCCATGCGTCACCAGATCCAGGGCTTCGAATAAAAGTCAGTGGGGAGAGATAAGTTTTTAAATTTGAGATTTACGAAGTCTGAAAACCTGAACTAAGCCTCAACTATCAGATTAAGGAGGACACGCGATGCAGATCCATGGACTTCATGTGAAGACCCAAAGTGAATCTTAGTCGTTCGATCTAGGGGGACACATGGTGACAAATTTTTCAGTTCGGGAATGCGGAGTTCAGGAGAATTGGAAGTGTGCTAGCATGGAAACTCCCAAAGTCCCAAAGCCTAAAGAGCCAAAGTGATGGGGCACAATGACGTCACCAGAAGGTTATGTGGACCCTGAAATTTCCTAAGTGATGTGGCTTGCGGACGTCACCTGGGATGACATGGACACATGGGATGTGTGCCATGTGTCAGTAATTTTTTATCATTTGGAGTATTAAAAATCCAGTTAGAACATGACACATGTCACCCACATGATTGGGCCACATGTCCGCTTCCAGTATTTCACCATGTGGTGACAGATCATGCAGTTTGGAGACTGGGCACTCCAGTGGGGAAAGATGTGATAGGTTGTGTTGGGTTGAAATCTCCCGAAGGCCAGAGTACATATCGACTGTTGATTCCAGAAGACACACGTCGAAGGATCATCGACTTCGGGTGAAATCACTTCGAGAGAAAGTGCAGGAGGAAGGTTTGAAACTTCCAAAGCCCAAAGAGTCGAACCGATTCACAGCCATTGATCTATCGGAGGAAAATCATCGATAGATCATGAACTCTGGGTAAAATCATTCCAGGAGGAGAAAAGAGAGGAAAGTTGAGACTCCCGAAGCACGGAGTCCTGAAGTGGATCTCGATCATTGATCATGAAAGAGGACGAGGACCATTGATCCAGTCCTGGCTGAAAGTTTCGAAGTCCCAAAGATTTGGACAAGCGCTTTTTCAGCTAAGCACAGGGTCATGGCTCTGGTCATATGCAGATTGAGAGCTGAGGGAAGGAGGGATAAGGGCCAAATTGGTTGTCTTCAAGACCAAAAAGTAATAAGGAAGGATTTAGTCATGGTTGCTAGTCGTGATCACCTGGGAAGGTGGCTTGAAGGAAGCGCCTGCGCAGGATGAGTTCTATGTTGGCCAAGGATAACATGACACTGTTATTTTTGGAGAATGGGGATATGATCTCCATGAACAAAAAAAAAAAAAAGAGACTTGTAGCATGGTGGAAATTTTGTTTATCATTTGCATAATTCTAACAAAATGGTCGGTTGCACATTTTGCAGAATTAAGGGGCTTAAGCACATCAACTCAGGATGCGTATTAAGGAAATGGAAGAAGTTGAGGGAGCCTTCGATCATGATAAGGAGTACGAAGGCCAGAATACCAGAGTTGTTAATGCAGAGACAGAGTCCAATGGATGCAAGGGAAAAGGAGAGCATGAAATGTTACTAGAAACGGTAAGAAGCCTGAAGATGGAAGTGCAGAGCTACAAAGAAGACAATGAGAGACTGATGAGAGAGAAAAGTCAGATAAATGCTCAAGTGTTGCGGAGCTTAAATCAGTTGCAGAGACAAATGAAGAAGGCATCAAACTCAAGACAAGAGGAAGAACGCAGGTTCCATGAAAGAAGGAATGATCGTGGAAGAGTTGGTTATTCCAGAAGTGCTAGCAGAGCTCATGGACGCCACTCACCTCCTTACTCAAAAAGAAATTTTTATGCATCAAAATATCCCGTAACCAGTCCAGAGGTGTCTCCTGTCAGACACCAAATAAGGAAACAAGAGATAGACAATTTTCAAGGAGAGTTGAGGAAGATCAAGCCACCTCCCTTCAATGGTGAAAGAGAAAGGGAAGATGATGTTGAAGCATGTTTGCTTGCACTCCAGAGATATTTTCAGTTGTATAACTATTCATCGAACCTGGAAGCTAGGATTTCCACCTACCATTTACACGGGAAAGCTGCAATGTGGTGGGACCAACTGAAGCAAGTGGAACATGTTAATGAAAGTAGGATCACTTGGAATAAGTTCAAGAAGTACTTCCATAAGGAGTACCTCTCAGAGAATTTCTATGAAAAGAAAATGCAAGAGTTCTTTGAACTCGAGTTGGGAAGCATGACTATGGCAGAGTACAAGAAGAAGTTCTTGGGAATGTTAAAGTATGTTAGGTTCATTGGTGATGAGAAAGTGAAAATACAGATATTTCTAGGTGGATTGCCAGCCTTTTATAAGGAAAAGATCAAATATGATGAACCCAAGACCTTGATTGAAGCTATCAGGAAGGCTAAATCCATGCAGAAATCTTAGAAGGAAAAGAATAATGCAAAGTCTGATCAGAGAAGGAAAGGATTTAAACCTCCCTTAAATAGGACTGAGCCTAATAGAAATAATCAAGATCAGTATGCTAAGGGGGATTTCAAGAAAGAATATTCCTTGGGAAAAAGGGAAAGACCACCAATCCAATGTTGGGGATGCAAGGAAGATCACCTATACAAGAATTTCCCACACAGAAAGGACAGAGTGAAGACTGTGCACAAAATCCAAGAGGCTGCAACAGTCGAAGATATGGGAAGAATCTATGCAGCTTTAGATGATCGACAAGTAGACTACCAGTCCAATATGATCGAGGTGGAAGGTCATATCATAAATCAATCTGTTGCTATTTTGATTGATTCAAGAGCAAGTCATTTCTACATTGATCCGAAGATAGTGTATAGATTACAGTTGGAGAAAAGTAAACTTGGAAAATTAAGTTTGGTTCAGTTAGCCACTGGGACCAAAAGAAGAATCCATGATATGGTCAAAAGTTGTTCCATAATTCTTAATGACATGAATACTAGTATTGATCTAAATATCATACCATTGGAGTCTTATGATATTCTGATTGAAATGGATTGGTTGGACAACCATCATGTTGTCCTAGATTGTCATAACAAGACATTTATCTGTCTTGATGGAAATGGAAAACAGAGCACTGTAAAAGGAATTCCAAGACCCATCTCTATAAGGGATATTTTAGCCTTACAACTAAAAAGATGTTTTAGGAAGGGATGTCAATTGTATGCAGCTCATGTGGAAGAGCCAGATAATACAAAGAGGCCAAGCCTTCAATATTTCTCAGTACTACAGGAATTTGAAGATTTATTCCAAGAAATACCCTGATTGATACCAAGAAGGGAGATAGATTTCTCAATTGATTTAGTTCCAGGAGCTGCCCCGATGTCAAAAACAACTTACAGAATGAGCACACTGGAGTTAAAAGAATTACAAATGCAGTTGGAGGAATTGTTGAAGAAAGGGTACATATGTCCAAGTGTTTCACCTTAGCGAGCACCAGTACTTTTTGTCAAAAAGAAGGATGGAACCTTGAGGCTGTGTATTGACTTCTGACAGCTGAAAAAGTACACTATAAAGAACAAGTATCCTCTACCTCGAATTGATGACCTCTTTGATTATCTAAGAGGAGAAAAGATATTCTCAAGATTGACCTGAGGGCATGACACCATCAGGTAAGAATCAAGGAAGAAGACATTCATAAGACAACCATTAGGACAAGGTATGGGCATTATGAATTTGTAGTGGTGCCTTTTGGACTGACCAATGCACCAACTGTCTTCATGTGCTTAATGAATAGCATATTCATGAATTATTTGGATAAGTTTGTCATAGTATTCGTGGATGACATACTTATCTATTCTAAGTCTAAAGAGGAGCATGAACATCACTTAAGACTGGTATTGAAAGTACTGAGAGAACATCAGTTATATGCCAAGTTGAGTAAGTGTTCTTTTTATCAAAAGCAGAACCATTACTTGGGACACATTATTTCAGAATAGGGCATAACAGTAGATCCAGAGAAGATCAAATCCATTAGAGGATGGAAAACACCCATAAATGTTTCAGACGTCATATCTTTTATGGGATTAGCTAGCTACTATAGAAGGTTCATAGTAGGGTTCTCTAATATTGCTCATCCCATCGCTTCTTTGCAAAAGAAGGGAACTAAATTTGAATGGACACTCAAGTGTGAAAATAATTTTAATCTATTGAAGGAATTACTTACTAGTGCACCTTTGTTAAATATTGCTGACCCAAACGAAAGTTTAGTGGTATGTATAGACGCATGTAACGAAGGACTTGGAGGAGTCCTCACGCAAAATGGACATGTCATTGGATATGAGTCCAGAAATCTTAAGGAACATGAGAGGAACTATGCCACCCACGACTTGGAACTTGCTACCATCGTTCACTCCTTGAGGATGTGGAGGCATTATCTCATGGGGAAAAAATTTGAATTAAGGATAGACCACATTGGCCTGAAGTATCTTTTTAAACAACCGACCTTGAATGTTAGGAAAACAAGATGGCTGAAATTTTTAAGTGAATATGACTTTGATATCAAGCATATCAAGGGAAAGGAGATTAAAGTTGTCGATGCACTTAGTAGAATAGTGCATATCATGCATGCTACTATTGTCAGTATGCATCATTCATACTTGAAGAGAAGAATTTTAGATGGTCTTGTTATAGACCAGCATTACCTATAGGTAAAGGAAAACTTACAGCAAGGAGATGTATAGCAGAAAATAAAGGAGTATGAGATAAAGGAAGACGGATTACTCATGCATCAAAATAGAATCTATGTTCCTAGTTCTGGAGAGCTGAGGAATTTGGTACTGAAGGAAATGCATGATGTTCCTTATGCTGGACATCTTGGTTACCAGAAAACAATTACAGCAGTAAGAAGCCAATTCTTTTGGTCAAGAATGAAAAAGGGTGTTGTTGATTACATCGCTTGATGTATGGAATGTCAGAAGGTAAAGGCTGAGCATAGGAACCTAGCGGGATTGTTGCATCCATTTCCAATCCTAGAGAAGAAATGGGAAGTGATCACCATGGATTTCATCATAGGATTACCTAGAACGAATAAGCAACATGATTCAATCATGGTGGTGGTTGAAAAATTAACAAAGGCTTCTCATTTTGTGCCTATGAAGACAACGCATACAATGGCTAATATTGCAAAAAATTTCATGAAGGAAATCACTAGGTTGCATGGGATACCTAGGACAATTGTCTCGAAAAGAGATACAAATTTTACCTCCAATTTCTGGAGGGGATTGTTTAAAGGATTTAGCACAAATCTAAATTTTAGCACAACATATCATCCCCAGATAGATGGGAAAACAGAGAGAGTCAATCGAATAATTGAAGACATGTTGAGAATGTATGTGATGGATAAGCCATCTAAGTGGGATGATTACTTACACTTGGTTGAGTTTGCATATAATAATGGGTATCAAGATTCATTGAGAATGAGCCAATTTGAAGCCTTGTACGGTAGGAAATGTGATACTCCAATAAGTTGGGACAACCCAGCGGATAGGGCCGAAGTTTCTCAAGGACATGGAAGACCAGGTGGTCAAGATAAAGCATAATTTAAAGGCAGCTCAGGATAGAGAGAAATTTTATGCAGACAAGAACATGACAGCTAGAGAGTTTAAAGTAGGGGAGCATGTACTTTTGAAATTGAATCCCAAGAAAAGTTCTTTGAAATTGGGCAGTTGTACAAAGCTGGTAGCCAGATTCTATGGTCCATTTGAAATATTGGACAGAATAGGGCTAGTTGCATACATGCTTGCATTTCCTTCTTCCATGAATGTGCATAATGTATTTCATGTCTCTTTACTAAAGAAATATGTACATGATCCCATTCGATTCAGGTAGAGACAGAGGGAGATTTTTCGGTTCATCCAGTGCAGGTATTGGATAGAAAAGTCAAAATCTCTGAAATTGAGTTATAGAGATGGTAAAAGTTTTGTGGACTTGCTACGGTCCTGAAGATGCTACCTACGAGCATGAATATTCCATGCAGGCAGAGTACCCAAAATGTTTTGAATAAATTTGAGATTTTTATCTCTATTTTGTATATGCACTGAGGACAATGCCAAAATAAGGGGGAGGGGATGTAAAACCCCAGGTTTTGAACCCCCATTTTAAATAATGTATTGTTACAATGATGAGAGGCCTGAGTGCCCAAAACAATTATTAAAAGGCCAGTGTGCCCAAGACATGTAATGTTTTTATCATTATTAATAATAAATACACAGTTGGTTGCTAGATGGACAAGGACTAGAGTTATAGGGGGCTATGATTCTACACGAGAGGGGGATTGAGGGGATAACTGTTTATTTCGTATTTTAATTACCCTTTTTTTCTAAGGGAGGGGATTGGTTACGTGAGCTTATTTGGGAAGGCCATGAGGTTATTAATTTCCCCATGAAGTTACTTAAACCCACCTCTGGTCTGATGGGGGGGTTGGTCGTTGGCTCGTTTGATCCTTCACTTCTGCATTCACACCATTCTATCCCTCATGCACTTTCATGCACACACCTCCATGCACCCACTTACCCATTCATTGATCCATCCAAAATCTATGTCTTGGCATGGGGAAAGGGAGCTGAACTGTCAAAGAATCAGCCATGGGATAGTTTGTTGTAGTGGTTGCTGGTGTGATTCAGCCGTGAACTGAGGCCGCATGTCTGAGATGCATTGGCCTGTGTCCAGCGTTTCTCACAGCTGCGAGTCTTGAGAGTTCCAGTATTCATATTCTGCACCAGTTGTGTTGGAGCCCGAATTAAGGAGAAGGACTGCCTGAGGGACTGCATGGCAGAGAAGGGTGGAGGTTCGTTCTCTCGAGTGGTGCAATCTGGGTAGAAGAGAGTTGGGTTCTTGGATTTCTGTGAGAGATGGGAATCTTGTGATATTTTGGGTGTTGACTGGTTTGGGAAGCCAAGTAACACTTTGGAGTCATCCTTGTGGATTCATAGCCCTGGCTCGGGGGTGACGTTGTTGTTGAGATTTGGAACATTAGTGTCTACAGTTGGGTGGAACATCCTTGGTCTGCAGCCAGTTGGTTTCACCTTTAATAAAGATAAGTTCTCTCTATTATGTTATCATTTACATGTATATGAATGTATTTCCACTGTGTATATTTAATTATCGTTTAATTGAATCTTTAGATTATGTATGCTTGTTGGATATTGTTGTGCATGTCTTAAAAGCCTTTTCTTTTATGCATCCTTAAATTTTAAAAAGGTATCGGTAAGAGAAAGAAGTCGAAGGTTGGGCTTGAAGGTAGAATGCCCTGGCTTGTGGGTGGTTGGGTATGTTATAGGTGGCCAATGATAAATCATTCAGGAGTGGTTGTGCCTATGTTTGGGTGGAAACAATCACCCCTTTTAGTAGTCGCTTCACGAACTATGGTTTTTTTATAAGTATCTTCATACTCTGTGTAATGAAATGGATGTGGTGATTGAATATATTTATATGTCTATGACTGAGTTCTATGTTGAATGGTTAAATTAGAAATATGCATTATCTCTCTGTGAATTCGTGCTTTTAAATGGGCATATGCCTGAATCAACTGAGAAATTAAAGAGTTGTAAGATGTTAGCCTGTAATAATGTCGGGGAAATATTTGTTGGAATGTTTAAGTCCTGTCGGTCTCGAAAATATACCCTCGTGAGAATTCCAAGTTAAAACCCTATGGAAAGAGGACACCTCCTTTAGATATTTCACCACATGACCGATGGCTCATGCCCATGTCCTTAACCCAATTACAGCTAAACGAATTAGTGCATAGCCCAAAAGAGTTTCCAAAGGACCCATGTGACCAAGGTATTGGAACCCTACACTAGGCCTGAAAGAAGTTAAGACTTATGGCTTCATAACTCCAGAGTGCTTCAACCCTACCATTTATAAGTTAGTCAAAGGAACATGATAGTTATGGTTACCCACTAGGTTAACCGATGCCTTTCGGTTTCCTTATCTGGGATATTTAGACTTTCCCACCATTAAAACCTGATCCACTATGTTACTGCGAAGTAACATGAACCACCTATTTGAGAGTATTCGGGAGCCCCTTGGTCATTGGATCCATGTCGAAGCAACTTTGTCAAAGTCCCACTCCATAAGAACAAGGATGATATATCATCAAAACCCCAAACACCAAAGCCATGAAGTAATGATATCCATGGATATGGAAATCCAGTGGAAATCACTCTAATTTGTTAGATCAAACTTAGTAAAGAGGGAGTGCTAAGCATTTCAGTGAAGTCCCACTTTGGGAGAATGGAGGTGGTTTAATGCCAAAACTTCTGCACATCAAAGCCATGAAGTGTTAAGAGCCGTAGACCTAAGGACCTATAGCTTCGACCCAGGTGATCGAGGCTATGACCTTGCTCAATTCTTCAAGTGCTAACCTCCTATCGAGGATCAACGGTCATTCTTGAACTGACGTGGAGATATAATATCAGGGGAGATTGTGGAGTCCCAACTAGCATGATGTTTATCAGATTTCCCGAGTTCCACAATAGAAACTGCTCACCTATGGTGGAATCGATGCCAATCATTGAGCCTGCCAAATCTACAGATTGACAGTCTAAGAGGATTGTGGAGGTTAAACCCACATGGATGTTATTTCTTTCCTCAATTTTCATAATTTCTCTCCAACATGGATCTTACTGTGGAGTGGGTAGAAACCCCTGAATGACGAGGTTGCAAATTAACGCAAGTCGTATATTCATGGATCTACGAGGACACACCTCGACTATGGGATCTAATGGGTATTGAGAGATAGTTGGTGGGAACTTCAAACTTTGGAGCTCTGGGAGGTTTGGCAAGTAGGAGAAGCTAGGAACCCCCCAAGGTTGTCAGTCCCATATTGACGTGGCACGTCGATGTCACTTAGGGCGATGTGGACCCCTATCCTATATGCCACATGTCACCATGATTTGTGCTTCCCATGGAACCTAAATTCCATTGAAATGTGACACGTTTCACCTCGTGATGAGGACATGTGTCACCCCTATATTTTGTCGTGTGTCATCCCCCTAGCATATGAATGCTCAACCAAAAGATGATGGAGTAACCATGACTTCAAGAGTTTGAAACTCTGGAAGGAAGTATGGTTCAAGGTGAGGGAACCTCCTAATTCTGAAGTTATGAAGTGATAGGAGGCGTAGATCCGAGGATGCATCAGGATCTCTCCTGACCATTAGATCTAGTACCTGAGACTTATGGAGTTCGACACTCCAGAAGGAAGTATGGTTCAAGGTGAGGGACCTTTGAACGCTAAATTTATGAAGAAATAGGAGTTGTAAACCTGAGGACCCTTTGATATCTCCTCTGAACGTTGGATCTAGACTATATTCGGCACTTTGGTGAAGTCCTACTCCTAGAGACAAGGAGTGTGGAGCGGGTAAACTACTCGAATGTCGGAGCTGCGAATAAACATGAAACGTAGATATAAAGACCCTTCATGATCTCTCCTAACCGTTAGATCTCACCCATGGTCAGTCTGGCATTGACCACTCTAAGAACGAGGAAATCACGCCACAAATTCCCTGAACGCCAAAGTTATGAAGTAACGTAGGCCGTAAATCCAAGGGTTATGTGGACACACCATGTCCGTATGATCGAAGGACTTGGAAGGATATCAGTCCAGGGTGACATGGTATGCTGACATAACACAGGGTGACATGGACCCATGTTTGACATGCCACATGTCACCTGTATTTGTATGTTTCACAGACCCTATAGGCCCTTTAACACGTGACATGTGTCACCCACTAAAGGGGTCACATGTCATTTTTTCCCCCTTGGCATGTGTTCGCTTGGTTTATTCGCCAGTGGAGTAGTCAGGGCCCACCTGTCCTTACCTCTATGTTTAATACGTCACCTCATGTAAGGAGAACCCTTTCGGAGTCTGGGACTTAGAGAATCCGAAGGTTTGGGGTGCAGTGTCACAGATAAACCGAAAGACCCGAAGGTCGGAGCCATGTGGTGATATTTCGGGCTCCTTCCAGAGTTCGATATTTCGGGACTCTGGGGAATGTGCACACAGAACGAAAAAGAGGCATTCAAAGCCAATCACTGAACTCCCCTCTAGCCTGTGTGCTCAATAAGGAACAAGCCTCACCATTGGATTTGATGGTGGATGGAATTCCACCATAGATATAGAAATTTAGAGATGGTATGAATGAGATGGACCCATGTGGTCCTTGACTAATAATGCCTGAAGAGCTTTAGGAGGCAATAAATTGCAATCCAGAACCCATATTTCAGTATGGTGGCAACCATTAGAAAGCTTGTGGCAAGCAAAAGCCGAGGAAGATCTCAAAATTAGGACTTACGGTAGTTAAGGAAAATAAAAGTATAATGCCCCATCCCTTAAAACATTAATTAAGGGGTCGGGTGTGTTACAAATTGGTATCAGAGCATCGAAACAACACTTGGCCTGCTTGGGCTCATGCATGAGTCGCATAGTAATATTATTAAAGAACTTTAAGGGGTAACACCCTACCTTACCCCCTTCTATAAGAAACTTGTTTGAACCTCTACTGAAGAGAGGAATGAAACCTTCTACTATTGATAGATGTTTTGGAAATCTGCATTGTATGTTGCTAATGTTTCAAAATAAAGAAGCTAACTTCACTTTTCAATGGTATGTGTTGTTCATGAATTAGTACATCATTAACTAATAGAAAATGTTTTATCAACACTTAAGCAGTTAGTGAACAGTAGGAAAAACTACAATGTAAAGGATGGTGACACACCATGAGTTGGGGGAAATCTCCCACAATAGAGAGGAAGAATCTGATGAAAGGAGGGTGGTGGAAACCCCTCTAGATTTGGCTGAAACTATAAGAATCCTCATGGAAGAATTACATAGTTGTAAGGATGACAATGAAAGGATGATAAAGGAACAGGAAAAGAATACTGAAATTAATGCAGTCTTACTGCAAAGTCTATCAGATATACAAAGGCAGCTGCAACATGGTCTAGAAACCAGTTAGGTGGATAGACATAATACTAAGAAAAATCCAAGTCCACCTGAGACACAAAATCATGGTCCTGAAAGTGGCCACACGAAGAGGAGCACCTCAAAGAATATGGAAGATTCCTCTGGCGAGGACACTGACAACTCCAAGGAATCTTCTAGTGGCCAAAATAGCTCCCATTCCCAGACGAGAAGAAAAAGGAGGAAACATTTCAAGAGTCATGACCCTAAAGAGTTCAACAAAGACAAACCACACACCTTCGATGGAGAGATTAAAAAGGGGGAAGAATCATAATTTTGGATACTCGGCTTGAAGAAGTAATTCAGAGTCCATGACTACTGTAAAAACTTAAAGGCTTGGATAGCCATTTTAAACCTGAATGGGAAAGCTTCCATTTGGTGGGAGGACCTTAGGAATTTGAAAGGAATCCACGAGAAGGACTTGTCATGGAAAACATTTGAGAAATACTTCAAGAAGAAGTATTTATCAAAAAAGTACTTTGATGGGAAGACCAAGGAGTTCCATGACCTCAAGATGGGAAAACTCACCATAGATGAATATATCAACAAATTTCTTGAGATGATGAGGTATGTGCCCTACATAAAGGATTAAATAGTAAATATGCAACAATTTATTATTGGATTATCTCAGTCCTACCAGGACATAATTGAGTTTGATGAGCCAAAGACTTTAGTAGATACTATTCGAAAGGCAAGGTATTGCTATGAGAAATTCAAGAATAAGATAGAACCCCATAAAGACTAGAAGAAGAAAAATAATTCTGGATTCAAGAATAAAGGGTTTAAATCCTCAAGATTTAAGAACCATGGGAAAATCTCTACGATAATCCTTCCTACTACAAGTATGTATCATCAAAACTTTCCACCCAAGAGTGGAAATAAACCACTCGAAGCAGCCCTAATTAAGGCTGATAACACAAAGAGAGAACCCTTGAAATGTTGGGGTTGTGGAGAAGAACATCTACTGAGGGACCATCCACATAGAAAACAGAACAATAGGAGGGTCTACAATGTCCAATAGGCTACCACCGTCAATGATGTGGCTAGGAGAATGCCACAAAATTATGGAGCCTTGGATAATAGACAAGTTAACCACCAAGCTTCAATGGTGGAGATGGAAGGTATGATTCCCAACCATCATGTTTCCATTTTAATTGACCCTGGTTCTAATTTGAGTTATGTTTCCTCTCAAACTTTTGAGAAATGTAAATTTCAACAAGTTAAACATGTTAAATCATGGCTGGTACAACTAGCCACTGGAACCAAAAGAAAAGTAGCGTAAGTTGTACCAGCATGCCAATTCATTATGAATGGATTACCTACCCGAGCAACCTTGAACATGCTCCCTTTAGGATCTTATGACTTGCTGATTGGAATGGACTAGTTGGTTGCCCATAAAACCAAGTTGGATTGTTACAATAACACTTTGGATTATGAATATGTAGAAGGGAGAAGGATAACCCTACAAGGGATTCGAAATCATGTCTCAGTGAGACAAATATCATCCCTCTAAGTGAAGAAGTATCGCATAAAGAGATGTCCCTTGTATGCAATACAAGTGATGAACTATGTTGAGAACAATAAACCCATCCTAAAGGATCATTCCATATTAAGAGAGTATAAATATGTATTCCCAGAAGAGGTGCCATGCCTACCTCCAAGGAGGGACATTGACTTTTCAATAGAACTTGTACCAGGAGCGGTGCCAATGTCTAAAACACCCTATAGAATGAGTACACCAGAGCTTGTTGAGCTCAAACTACAACTAAAGGAGATGTGGGACAAAGGCTACATTCAACCTAGTGTGTCTCCATGGGGAGCACCAACCTTGTTTGTGAAAAATAAGGGTGGCACACTCAGACTCTGCATATATTATAGACAACTCAATAAGGTGACCATCAAGAATAAGTATCCCTTACCAAGGATAGATGACTTTTTCAACCAATTAAGGGGTGCTACAATCTTCTCCAAGATTGACTTGAGATCTGGATAATGATTAGGTCCGAATTAAGGATGAAGACATCCACAAAAAAATCTTTAGAACAAGGTATGGTCACTATGAGTTTGTGGTGGTTCCATTTGGGCTACCCAATGCACCAACCACTTTTATGTTCTTAATGAATAATGTACTCAGTAAATTCTTAGACAGATTTGTATTGGTTTTCATTAATGATATCCTAATCTATTCTAAGAATAGGGAAGAGCATGAAGAACATGTCAAGTTAGTGCTTCAAGTACTAAGAGATAATCAACTCTATGTTAAGTTTAGTAAGTGTGACTTTTTCCGTAAAAAAGTCCATTACTTAGGCCATGTTATTTATGAAGAAGGGGTGGCAGTTGATCCTGACAAGATCAAAGCCATTATGGATTGGCCAACCCCAAAGGATGTATCTGATATCAAATCCTTTATGGGCCTAGCATGGTACTATAGTAGGTTCATAAAAGGATTTTCCAAGATTGGTTTCCCACTCACTTCCCTTTAGAAGAAGGGATTTAACATCATTTGGACATCAAAATGTGAAGAAAAATTTCAAGAGATGAAATGCCTTCTAACCAATGCACATGTGTTGAAGATTGCAGACCCAATAAAGGACTTCCTTGTGCATATAGATGCCTGCAAGGAAGGGCTTGGAGGAGTCTTTATGCAAGAACCACATGTGATTTGCTATGAATCCAAAAAATTGAATGAGCATGAAGTCAACTATGCGACCCACAATATGGAATTGGCTGCCATAGTACACAAGCTATGTGGATGGATCTTCTTAGTGAGTTTGATTTTGAAATCAAAAATATCAAAGGAAAGGAGAATAGGGTGTCTAATTCCCTCAGTAGAAGTATGAAAGTGGTTCACTTGGCAGCTGTAAGCACCACTGAATTAGACATCAAGGAGAGAGTCAAAAGTGCACAAGAAATGAATTCATTTTTCAATATTGTGACATCATACCTAAAGCAAGAGCCCACAAAGATGAAATATGAAGTACATAAAATGTTTAATGATGGGTTGATAACTTGCAAAGGTAGATTGTATATTCTGAATTGTGACAAATTGAAGAGGTTCATAATGGATGAACTACACAAAAGACCATATACTGGTCATATTGGTTATCAGAAAATGATCATGGACACTAGGAGACTATTTTATTGAACCGAACTGAAAAAGGACCTAGCTGATTACTTAGCTAAGTGTCTAGAATGTCAACAAGTTAAGACAGAGCATAGACACCCAGCAGGGATGTTGCATCCCCTACCAATTCCAGAATGAAAATGGGAAACCATCTCCCTGAATTTCATCACAGGGTTACCAAAATCAACGAAACAGAATGATGCCATCATGGTAGTTGTGGACAAACTTAGCAAGGTTGCTCACTTCATTCCCATCAAGTCAACCTGCAAGGAAATAGATATTTCGAGTGTTTTCATGAAAGAGATATTTAGACTGCATGGCATGCCTAAGGAAATTATATCCGACAGATATACAAAATTTACTTCAAACTTTTGGAAATTTTTGTTTGTTGGTTTCGAAACAAAATTGCTATTTAGTACAACCTATCACCCTCAAATTTATGGATAGATAGAGAGGGTATTTAACCAAGTATTAGGGGATATGTTAAGGATGCATGTAATGCATCAGCCTAAGAAGTGGGAAGACTACCTACCACTGGTAGAGTTTACCTACAACAATGGCTATCAAGAGTCATTAAAAATGAGCCCTTTTGAAGCCCTCTATTTAAGGCAATGCAATATTCCAATCAGTTGGAATAACCCAGTGGAAATAATCACAATTGGGCCAGACATGCTAATGGAAATGGAACAAAAAGTAATTCATGTTAGGCAGAATCTGAAAATAGCCTAAGATAGACAAAATATCTATGCAAACAGAGAAAGAACTCCTAGTGAATTCAAAGCAGGGGATCATGTGTATCTTTGAGTTAGACCTAGGAAAATCTCTTTGAGGATGGGAGATTGTTCCAAGTTGGAACCTTGGTATTGTGGACCCTTTGAAATTTTGGATAGAGTGGGACTGGTAGCCTATAGGCTATCACTCCCTCCCACAGTGAAGGCACATGATGTTTTCCATGTTTCGTTATTAAAGAAATATGTACATGATTCTAATCATATTATTGACTAGTCTGTGATTCAGGTGGAACCAGAGGGAGAATTCTTTCCAGAACCTAAATGCATAATAGACAGGAAGGAGACCCCACTCAAGAACATAACCATTGTACATGTCAAGGTGCAGTGGAAACACTTTGGCCCAGATGAGGCCACATGGGAAATGGAGGATGCCATGAGACATGCATATCCATTTTTGTTTACTTTTGTACATACAGAGCACATCGATAGATAGAACATCGAGCACAATGTTCCTTTAAGGGGATGGGATTGTAACACCCATGTTTCCCTAGTATGTAAATATAACTATAACTGGTTAAGAGACAACGGCAGACTAAATATGTGTGAATGTATGATTTGATGAACCTTTGTATAAAAGGTTAATGTATGTATTTTATGTTATTAATATAAAATGGATAAGTGTTGCATAACTATTGAAAGTGGGGATTTTCCAAGATAGACCATGGATGTTATGAGAGATATGGTGAGGAAAACCAAAAATGGTTGAGATGACCCCTACCAAACTAGTACCTTACTAGATTTAATGACTCAGAACAATTCTATGACCTAGATATGAATTACCAGTTAGGGTGGTAGCTGGAAGAGTACTCCTCAAGAGTTAATGAGGAGATGGGGCATAATACCCATCTGTAAGACATCGAGACTTGAACACGAGATGGGGATTCGTTCCCACGCAACCCTGCTGAGAAGGGAAAGAAAGAGGTAATTCGTGGGATAGAGGTTAGAGAGCAGGAGATATGTGAAGAGAGCAAAGTCGAAAAGAGCGATATCGAGAAGAGAAAAGAACGTTTTGCAGCTCTCTGGTTCGAAAAAGAACTAGGAAATAAGCTTGTTCTAGATGTAAGAATTTATGGGAAAGGTTTTCATTACAAGCTGATAAACGAGTTTGACGAGTGACTGTGGAATCACTCAGGCATACCTCTTTGCTTGGTACAAAGAAAATTGTTTGCTAAGTTCCTGTGGGAGGAGGAGAGTAACCTCGATCCTTGACTGTCATGGAGCAAGAAGAAAGGGTCTCTTTCAAAGCATCATGGTCTAGCTCAGGGGTGGAAAGTAGTAAATCCATTAGGAGTGGTTGTGCCTATGGTTGGGTGGAAACATGAACCCCTTTCAACAATCACTTCACAAACTCTGGTTTTTTGATAAGTATCTTCATACTCTGTGTAATGAAATGGATGTCGTGATTGAATATATTTATATGTCTATGATTGAGTTTTGTGTTGAATGGTTAAATTAGAAATATGAATTATCTCTCTATGAATTCGTTCTTTTAAATGGGCGTATGCTTGAATCATATGAGCAATTAAAGAATTGTAAGATGTAAGCCTGTAATAGTGTCGGGGAAAGATTTGTTGAAATGTTTAAGTACCATCGGTCTCTAAAATCTACCCTCGTGGGAATTCCAAGTTCAAACCCTGTGAAAGGAGGACGCCTCCTTCAGATATTTCACCCGCATGACCGAGGGATCATGTCCATGTCCTTAACCTAATTACGGCTAAATAAATTAGTGTGCATCCCACAAGAGTTTCCAAAGGACCCATGTGACCAATGTCTCAGAACCCTACAGTAGGCCCGAAACAAGTTAAGCCTTATGGCTTCATAACTTTAGGAGTTTGGAACTCCGAAGAGCTTAGACCTTATTGTTTATAATTCGGTCAAAGGCAAATGATAGTTACAGTTACCCACCGAGTTAACCGACGCCTAGAGGTCTCCTTATCCGAGACAATTAGACTTGCCCACCATTAAAACCTGATCCACTCTGTTATCACGAAGTAACGTGAACCATCGATCTGAGAGTATTTGGGATCCCCTTGGTCATTGGATCCACATCGAGGAAACTTCAGCAAAGTCCCACTTAGTATGTTTCATGAACTTGTTCCTTTTGGTAGAACTATTTCGAAGCTAATAATGGTAGAATAGGAAGTATGTTTTGTCATTGTTGTTCATTGGATTGCAAGACCTTCTAAAGAGATTGGAGATCAATATTAGCCTGGATCGAGCAAGAAAAAACTTCATTAAAGGTATTTATACTCCTTTCTTCTTCTTTCTTGAATAGTTTAGCTTCATTAGAAGAAATGTCAGTGTCCAATATTAGCACCTTTCTGTCTTGGTTATAGGGGTCTAGGATCCAAGAGGGAATTCACCTGTTCACAGGGGGATTTGAAATTCCGAATAGTGCTCCCCCTAGCTCTTTAGGGGAGCGTCGAGCCTTTTTGGTGCTTGGGGCCATCCAGGGCATCAAATTTAAAGCAAGAAATTACCTAAAAATAAATTTTAAACCATGCAAAATGTTAGGAAGGGGTCGAGGACCAACCTAATCCAAACGGAAGAAGAAATGGTTGACTATAGCTTCGGCACTGATGACTCCAAGAATCACCCTCTAAAGTCAGTTTCTCCACTACTAGAAGTTTTGGCACAAATGAATTGGTAAAAGACATTTTTTACCCTATATTACTGTTATAGATTTCAATTTTTGCTAAAACAATAGTTATTTTGGGTTTTGAAAATCATTTTGGAGATATTATTAATACCCTAGTATGTAGTTTTATCATTATTGGCAGGTTTCAAAGAGGTTTTGTTCAATTTTTATCTTTTTTCATTAACGAGCATGGTCTTAGTTCCTTTTCATGCTCGAAAAAACATGAGAACGCAACCGAGTAAAATTTTATCTCTTTTTTGGACTCGCATGGATACACAAAAAAGGAACCCCCTGGAGTCGTCTTTAAGCTCTTTTCAGACTCTCTAAACATGAAAAGAGCTCCAAGTGATATTCCTTCCTTTCCCACTCGTTAAAAGGTTTGAAAGGGTGTCTTTCGAGTGATAATTTATCTCTTTTTCAGCCTCGCGAGACTAACATTATGAAAAATGACAACCCTAGAGTCATCTTTAAGTTCTTTTCAGACTCTCTAAACATGAAAAATCATCGAGTTTACCTTCTCTGAACTCATTAAAAAAATCATACATTGAAGGGCCCATATGGGATTGAACCCTTACTTCTTCTAGTTCTTTAAACAAAGGAAGAGGGACTTACCGAAGGTCAGTTATATAGAGCATGTGTTACCCTCCTTGAGCACGTTAAATTAAAAAATAGGTATTCGTCTATCTAGATGGGGGAAAACTTTGAAGGAAGCAAGCCAAGCAGTTTTTGAAAACATCACAGGTCACTCTTACGGTCTTCCTTGAACACGACACTTTATCTTTTCATACATTTTAATCCACTGAACCTCTGCGCTGAATCAATCCTTTGAGTTTTTTTACTCCTTTGGGTCACCCGACGAAAGTCACAGTATCCACTGCATCATCATTTTTTGGTCCATGTCATCTTTCTGCTATTGTGCCTCAGTGTTCAATGGAAGTATCTTCCTCAAGAGTCAACCATAAAAAATTTCATGTTTCAACACCTGTGTCAGTCCATTCTCATCTGATTCATCACCTTATATCTCTATGTCAGTTTTGTGTCATTGATGGGGGATACATGAAGGCCCTCCTTCGACGAGTCTATTCCTGTCGACTTCAACACATTATCTGTGAACTATACCTAGAAGCCAGTTAGTACCTTGGGACCTGCATGCCTCAATGGTAGGCCTCCTCTCCTCTGACAATAAGTTTACATCATTTACCTCTAATCGGATGATTCCACGAATGTTCAACTTCAACTCATTTATTCACACTCACTGGAATGTACTAGGGTACCTTAGGAATCATTGACATCAATGGTGATTTCCCTCACACTTGTTAATTGTTTACCTCATTGACCGTTAATCAAGTGGTTTCTACCATGTTCGACATCAGGACATGTATTCACATGGTTAGATTCATACTGCATCGGGATCGGTAAGAAGATCCTGGGTTGAGTGATCACTCTGATATATACTTTTCCCAGGTTGCGATGGAGTTTCTTTTGGAAATATTGATACATACATTGTCACATAGACCCACTTTGTATTGATCTGTGGCTATGTCTTGTCATCTCATAGCTCCACTGTGTATTTTTCGTGGCTACGATCAGTTCATGTCATGGAAGTATATATCTGCATTGTATCTTTGGTGGATGTACCCTTTTATTAATATAATTATGGATCCGTAGTGTATCTTATGGCAGCCATACCTTGAAAGTATTTATCACTCAAGCGTAGGTATGCCCGCCTTGGGTTTGAAACATATCATAAGATTTTTCTGATGGTTGTATGCAGCTTCCACCAGGTTCTCCGAGTCTATTCCCTTTCTTGAAAAATTCTACAAAGTACTCCAATCATCAGTTTCTATCTTCTAACTTTGTACTTTCGGGGGCAATCGGTTACACATCAAAATTACTCACTTCAATGATGACCTACTGTCATCATTACAAGTATCACAAGTGTCACACTTTGACCATAAATGTCACAAACATCACAAGTGTCACAAGTGTTGTAAATATCATACTGTCATCTTGCCTATGTCATATCTCGAACGACATCACAGGAACACTTGAGACATCCTCAGAGATTGGTTAAAATAAGGATATGTCATTTGACAAAGAGTACAAATATTTTTCCTTGAGAAAGACCACTTGAAAATCATTTTTGAAGGGGTAGCACTCCCCTAACCCCTAGCAGGGAGCACTAGCACTCCTTGCCTTCCTTTGGGGGAGTGTTGCAACACTTTGTGCACCATTATAGGGTAGCATTGTGTTGTTGAGGAAATCAGGGGAAGATCCCCCTTATCTCTGAAGTTAGTTTGATTTGAATATGAGGTCAAGGCTGGATCTTAGGGAGGATCCACAACTGATGGAGAAAGATCCTCAACCTATCCCAAGAATCTCTAAGGTGGTTGGGCCTATCAAAGCCTATATAAGGAGGCCTCCTCATGGTGAAAGGGGGCGACATTAAAGGCATAAAACTTATGATCTCATAAGGGAGAATAATCAGTGAAAGTATAGTCATTTTGATTGAGGAACTTTTGAGCAAGGGTTTGAACAAAGAGAGCTTGGTGAGGTTGTTGCATCTGCAGCTATAGTTGTAAGCATTTTTCTTTGTTTTCATTAATATATATGTGCTTTTCTTGTTTCCTTCATGTTTGTGTATGTTTCATGAACTTGTTCCTTTTGATAGATTTATTTCGAAGCTAATCATGGTAGAATAGGAAGTATGTTTTGTCGTTGTTGTTCATTGGATTGCAGGACCTTCTGAAGAGCTTGGAGATCAAGATCATCCTAGATTGAGCAAGGACAAACTTCATTAAAAGTATTTATACTCCTTTCTTCTTCTTCTTTGACTAGTTGCTTCATTAGAAGGATTTTCAGTGTCCAACATTATCACCTTTCTGTCTTGGTTATAAGAGTCTAGGATCCAAGAGGGAATTCACCTGTCTGCAGGGGGGTTTTCCTGTAACGAGCCCACACATATGTTTTTTTTTCCCCCGATTGCCGCAATTTCTCTCCACCATAGATATTACCATGGAGTGGGTACAAACCCCTGAATGTTGAGGTTTTGTATTAATGTAATTCGTAGATTCATGGATCTATGAGGACACACCTCGACCATGGGATCTAACAAGTATTTTGAGACATCTGGTGGAAACTTCAGACATCGGAGCTCCGGGAGGCTTGGAAAGTAGGATAATCTAGGAACCCTCGGAGGCTATCAGTATCATATTGACGTGGTACGCTAACCTCACCTAGGGTGACGTGGACCCCTGTCATGTGTGTCATGTGTCACCCTCATTTGTGCTTCCTACAAACCCTAAATTCCATTGGTACATGACTCGTGTCACCTCTTGACGAGGACACGTGTCACCCCTGGATTTTGTCGTGTGTCGTCCCCCTAGCATATGAATTGTTAAGTATGAAGCGTCCCGAAGCTCTGAAAAGTGGAGTAAATCCTTATCATCCATTAGGAGGGGACACACGGCAGTAGATCCCATGGTCTGGAGAATTCAATAAATAAAAATTTTTGTTCGAAGGAATTTTGGAGGCCCAAAGGTCAAAGTCCATCGTGACTCTTGACCACAGATGACACGTGGAGGCAAGAGAGGGGATCTCTGGTGGGTCGGCACTTCGGGAGATTGGTAGTGAAGTGTTTTGGAAACTGTCGAATCCTAGAATTTTGGAGCTCATATCCACCGTAGATATAATAAAGGTAGGAGGATCATCGATCTGTACGTCCTCGAAGTATTCAAAGAATCGACATTCAGGGAAAATGTATAGTAATGGAGGCAGATCCTCTGAAGCCCCAAAGTTCCAGAGCCTCGGAGACTTGAAGCATAGGATAAGTGCCTAATGATTATCACCTGTTCATGACTCCTGGTCACATGAATTTTGGAGTTGAAGGGAAGGGTCTAGCGCCTGAATCTTTTTTGTTAAAGAACATAAAAGGGACAAATTGCTCAAATAGTCATAACTTCCTGCTCAAAACTCAGAATTGAGCAAGGGAGAAGTCATTGGAAAGGTCTGGAACAATTGAGGACAATTGTTCACCCAAAAATTGTTTATGGACAGTAAAATTTATCATAAAATCATCAAAACAAATTATGATCATTTATAAACCACAATTGTACATGTTTGCATGGTTTTGTTCAGACAGTGAGCCTGACAAGAGTTATGTTGGCTGCATACTTTTGCAAAGTTTTTAGCTGCCAAAATAGAATAGAATCTTCCTAGAGTTCATAGAGATGGAGAATGCACAAGAGGCTTAAAGTCGGGAAGATGAGGTTAGAGGAATGAATGTCCATCTGAGAATTGAAGGAAAAAATTCCAATGGACATGGAGAAACAAAGGATGAAGGCATCAATATGGTGGAGACCATCAGAAAATTGCAAGCAGATGTCCAGAGCAGCAAAGATGATAATGAAAGACTTATGAAGGACAAAGAGCAGTAGGAAGACTTCAACATGAAGTTAATGAAAATCCTACACATAATTGAGAAGAAGTTAGACAAGGAGAGTGGATCCAACAAGTCAGGAAGCCACAAATCCTTCGATGAGAAAAGAAGATCAAGGAGTGTCAACAGGTACCACCACCACTATCAAAGGCATTCCAATAGGAGGGCACATAGAAACTCAGGACCATCCCCTACCAGGAAGCATAGGAGGTCTGGGGTGGATAAATTGAAGGGAGAAATGAACAAGATCAAACCTCCTACATTTGATGGAGAGCACAAGAAGGATAAAGATGTCGAGACATGGTTGTTGGGCATGAGGAAATATTTCCAACTACATAATTATTCCTCTCATGGAGAAGGAAGAATTACAATCTACCAGCTAAAAGAAAAAGAATCCACGTGGTGGGACCATCTTGTGTAGGTTCAACACATTAAGGAGAAAAATGTGACGTGGAAATAATTCAAGAAGTATTTTGAGAAGAAATACTTGACCAAGAGATATTATGACAAAAAGATGAAAGAATTATTTGAACTCAAGTTGGGAAGCATGAACATTGGTGAGTATGAAAGGAGATTCCTGGAACTATTGAAGTATGTATCCTTCATTAAAGATGAGACAATTAATATCCAAAGATATTTGAGTGGACTACCATCCTTCATGAGTGACAAGATCTAGTATGATGATCCTAAAACTTTAGAAGAAACCATAAGAAGAGCTAAGTGCTTTTATGATCAGCAAAAAGGAAATCCTACCTTCCATAAGGCTTGGGGGGACAAGAAGAAGTTTATCAGAGATCTGAGGAAGAAGGGGAGAAAGCCTCCATTCTTCAGAAATAATTCTTAGGGACAACCATCTTTTAGAGAGCCCAAGATGGCGGAGGCAGGTGGGAAAAGGCCAAGGCATCCACCGATGCAATGTTGGGGTTGTAAAGGAGATAATAAGTATAGGTATTGTCCTTACAAAGATGTGAGATATTTCCACAATCTCCAGCAAGCAGAAATAGTGGAGGACATGGGCATAAGTGTGCCAAGGATCTATGCATCCCTGGAAAACAAGCAAGCAGATTTTCAATCACATGCGATTGAAGTAGAAGGTATGATAAATAACCATGCATTTACTATTTTAATTGATTCAGGGGCTAGTCATAGCTATATATATACTAAGGTAGTGGAAAGATTTCAATTACCAAGATGCAAGAATGAGAAATCTTGGTTGGTGCAGTTGGCTACAGAAGCCAAGAGAAAGGTTGTTGAGTTGGTTAAGTCATGTCTATTGGGCATGAATGGGATGAATACCAAGGAAGTTCTGAACATCTTTCCTTTGGGTTCATATGACTGTCTAATTGGTATGGATTGGTTGGAACAACACCATTCCATCTTATATTTTCATAACAAGCCATTCACTTTCCTAGATGAGGAAGGAAACTCAATGGCACTCCAAGGAATTTCTAGGGCAATTACTATCTGATAAATATCAACAATGCAGCTGAAGAAGTGTTATAGGAAGGGCTTCCAAGTTTTTGTAGCTCATATGGAGGAAACACCTAAGGATACAGTGCCATATATAGAAGATCAAGCAGTCCTAAAATAGTTTGAGGATGTGTTTAAGGAGATACCAAGACTACCCCCAAAGAGAGATATCGATTTCTCTATAAATTTGATGCCTGGAGCAGCTCCAGTGTCAAAGACTCCCTACATAATGAGTGCTCCAGAGCTAAAGGAGTTGCATATGAAGCTTGAAGATTTATTGGAGAAGGGGTACATATGCCAAAGTGTATCACCTTAGGGTGCCCCAATGTTATTTTTGAAGAAGAAATATGGGACCTTGAGATTGTGTATTGATTTCAGGCAGTTAAATAAATTAATTGTGAAGAACAAGTATCCTTTTCCAAGTATTGATGTTCTCTTCAATCAGTTGAATGATGAAACCATATTTTCAAAGATTGATCTCAGGTCAGGATACCATTAGGTAAGGATTAAAGATGAAGACATCAACAAGACTTCCTTCAGAATAAGGTATGGTCACTATGAGTTTACAGTGGTGCCATTTGGGCTATCAAATGCACCAGTTATTTTCACGTGTTTGATGAATGGTGTTTTCCGAGAGTACTTAGACAAGTTTTTCATTGTATTTTTGGATGACATTATTTTATAATCCAAGACAGAAGAAGAACATGAGAATCACTTGAAGATGGTGTTGCAAGTGTTAAGAGAACACCAATTGTATGCCAAATTGAGTAAGTGCTCATTTTATCATAACCAAATTCATTATTTGGGGAATATCATATCCAAAGAAGGGATAGCAGTGGATCCTTAAAATATGGAGGCCATTAGAGGATGGCCAATACCCAATAATGTGATAGAATCCATATCCTTCATGGGTCTAGTTGGCTACTACAGAAGATTCATTGCAAGGTTTTCAAGGATTTCTCACCTAATCACTTCCTTGCAAAGGAAAGGGGTGAATTTTCAATGTATAGTAGAATGTGAAAAGAGCTTCCAACAATTGAAGCACTTATTAACCAATGATATGATTCTGAGAATTGTATATCCTAATGAGGACTTCATGGTTTGCACAGATGCATGCAAAGAGGGAATTGGTGGAGTCCTCAGTCATAATGGTTTGGTAGTATGTTTTGAATCCAGAAAGTTGAAAGAGAATGAAAGGCTCTATGCCACTCATGATTTGGATTTGGAATCCATAGTGCATGACTTAAATAAGTGGAGGTAGTACCTCATGGGAAATAAATTTGAACTGAGGACACACCATAATGGTCTGAGGTATTTTTTTGATCAACCAACTTTAAATGCCAGGCAAAGAAGATGGTTGGAATTCCTCTATGAGTATGACTTTGATATCAAGCACATCAAAGGAAGGGAGAACAAAGTGGTTGATTCACTCATAAGGAGAGTGCATGAGTAACATGCTATAACCATTAGCATGTACCAAACAGATATTAAAGGTATAATTTTTGAAGTTGCAAAAGAAGATTTGTAGTACATGGAGATGGTAACAAAATTGCAACAAGGTAAAATTCAGCAGATAGTTGAAGTTTATAAATTGGGAGATGATGGAATGATCCTATACATGAACATAATTTTTATACCCAATTATCTGGAATTGAAAAGTATGATCTTGAAAGAGATGCATAATGTGACTTATGCTGGAAACCCAGGATATCAGAAAACAATGGAAGCAATCACGATCCAATACTATTGGCCAGGTACAAAGAAATAAATTTTCAAGTACATTGCCAGATGTATGGAGTGTCAAAGGGTCAAGGCTAAGAATAGACACCCAACTAGGTTGCTACAGCCATTACCCATTCCTGAGTGGAAGTGGAAAGTGGTGAAAATGTATTTCATCACCAAATTTCCAAGGACAAGAAAGTATCATGATTCTATCATGGTAGTGGTGGACAAGCTTACCAAGGTTGCCCATTTTATTCCATTGAATAATACTCACAAAGCAACCAATGTTGTTGATATATATATGAGGTAAGTGGCCCGATTGCATGGTATTCCCAAGACAATTGTGTCTAATAGAGACCCAAAATTCACTTCAAAAGTTTGGAAGGGATTATTCAAGGGGTTCGGAACCAATCTAAACTTAAGTACAACCTATCATCCCGAGTCTGATGGGAAGACAGAGAGGGTAAACCAATTAATAGAATATATGGTAAGAATGTATTTGATGGAAAAACCATCAAAGTGGGAAGACTATCTACACTTGGTATAGTTTGATTACAACAATGGGCTTACAACAATGGGTACCAAGCATCTCTCAAGATAAGCCCATTTGAAGCACTTTATGGTAGAAAGTGAAACACTCCTATAAGTTGGGACAATCCAACTCATAGGGAAGTGATTGGGCCATAATTGCTCAGAGAAATGGAAGAGAAAATGTTTATGACTAAACATAATTTTAAGGCTACCCAAAACAAGAAGAAAAGCTAAGCTGACAAGGGTAGAACTCACAGGGAGTTTAAAGTGTGTGATCATGTATTCTTGAAGGTTAAGGCTAACATAAGTTCACTGAAGTTGGGAAACTGTTCCAAGTTGGAAGCTAGATATTGTGGACCATTTGAAATCCTAGAGAGGATTGGTCCAGTAGCTTATATGATTACATTTCCTGCATCTATTTATGTTCATAATGTATTCCATGTATCATTTCTCAGGAAATATATACCTGATGCTAATCATATAATTGATTGGAATGTGATTCAGGTGGAGCAAGAAGGAGCTATCCAAGTGCATATGGTATACATTCTGGACCGGAAAATCAAACAACTATGGAATCAAGCCATAGGGCTTGTAAAGGTCCAGTGGACTTGGTATGGTCCTGAGGACGCTACTTGGGAGCATGAGGATGGAACGTGGGAAGAATACTCTCATCTTTCTGAACATTTTGAAAATATTGTTGGTATGGTGTAAAAGAATTGCACTGAGGATAGTGAAAAAATAAGGGGAGGGGATTGTAATACCCCAAGGCCGAGAACCTAATTTTTAATCATTAATTGTAAACATGTTTCATAGGATGGTGAGCTAAGTAATGATAAGTTAGGAGGCTTATGTGATAGTTGGTCCAAATATCCTAGGATGCTAAGGCCAAGAGCCTGTTTTGTATATGTAAATATTCAAATCATTAATATAAAAGCATCATTGCATGTAGAATGACCATGATGAAAGAGTATGGGGGACTAGTCTCCACTAGGCTGGGTAAGGGAGGGGGATGAGAGGCTCGAAAAAGGGGCTAAGATTAAGAGCTTAACTCTCAGAGAATAATATATATTATTATTTTAAATTCTATGAAGAAGATATGAATTTATCCTAAGTTCCCTTGGGGTAGGGGAACGACTTCCAAATGGAGAGGAACGTGCTTCATGAGCACCATGTGTCATATCATTCACATGCAAATATATGTGGGTATTTTGACTATTTCGAGGATCCTTTTTTCATTCCTTCCACTCACGCATGTAGCCAACAAGCAAGTAATAAAATCCTGGAATGCCATTGTTGAACCCTCGACCATCATGAACCTCTACAACAAGCCCGAAATGATATCTTTGTTGAAATTGTGCCCTGCATGTGGCCTTTGTTTTGTTCTTCCTTTACCATGCCCCACGTCTGGTTTCTATTGTTTCCATCACCCTTGCATGTGTGTTGAGGAGATGGATTGAAGAAGCAAGTTGTCAGGCCTGTGAGGAACTCTCTCCAAGTGAAAGAGTTTGTTGAGGAAGTGAGTTCTCCTAGAGGGAGTCCATTAGCAGCTACAGAGCTCTGATAATTCTTGTCTGGCTTGTTTTTGAAGCCCTGGAAGGGAGGTGGGGTAGTTGATGGACTGTGTGACAGTGAAGGTCTATATTGTTGGGGTGGGATAGGCATGTGGGGAATGAGAGTCTATGTGTGGTGAGTGTAAGTGGCTCCTTGGAGGAAAGCCTTCCTGTAGACTGGTGAAACTTCCTGTTGTCCTTGCCTAGCCTAGGAATCCCTTGCACAATGGAGTTTAGTCCTAGCTCGAGGGTGACCCACTACTGAGAGTGATGAGCAGCAGGGTTTATGGTTGGGAGGATCATGGAAGGTCTGTACGCAGTTGATGCACAACAATTAAGAGATAAGTATCATTTCTATGCTTAATGGTTAATGATGTATTTTAGTGCATGTATGTGCTTCTTATAATAATATCATATGTTTCATTTCATGTATTCTTTCATTTTATCTCGATTTATTTCTGTTAAGTTTATATGTGATTTATTCTACAAAGAGCTCTATTTGTCATAGCCCAGCAGGTCTATGTATGGGCATGGACAATTTTAATTATCTATAATAGAGCTTGATATCGTGTGTGTATGAGGTAGCGTGGTCCATCCTGTGGGTGGTCGGGGATGTTACAATTGTTACATTTTATTCTATGATCATTGAATAAAGAACTGTGTTTATGAAATTTATGCTCTCAGTGTGTGTATTGTTAAACTTTTCATATCCATTGAGAAGATAGAGTGGAAATTGATTATATCTATAGGGGATCAAGTGCAAATTCAGAGTCAATCTATGTGAAATTCACAAGGTTCAGAAGTTTAGAAATTGACGGTTGAGATTGGATATGGGAGAGGAGCCTCACTAGATCGATGACTCTTGTTGACTGTCCATCAGACCTTGAAATTAATTTGAAGTGTGTTTCATAATATCATATCGAAGTTCTCGTCTAACCTCAATTTTGACACAATACTCTGAGGGTGATATCCATACATTCATCGAACTGTCCTTTAGAGCGAGTTCCACTGTCAATCGGACCATCATCATAACTTGTCGCATAACCAACTCCGACCATATCATTCTAATGATAAGTTAATATTGTTCATCAGGAAAAAGGATCAATGGTGGAGGCTGGACGATTGAGTCAACTCCAAAATCAATCTACACCATCCATTAAAAATCCAATTCAGAGTCTCACTTTGAATTCAACTCTGAATACAGTATTCTAAGGTGAAATTATGATCATCCATCCAGTGGCGATCAACAACAGAGATTAAAATTCGATTAAGTCTGACAAGAAATATCCATCTTCCATTAGGAAGGAAACCAACGGTCATGATATATAGTAGATAGAATCTCACTCATACTATGAAATATTACTCCAACCACGAGGGTTAATGTAGACCATATGTTTAATAATATATCAACAATGATATTGGGTTATAGAAATCAAAGTCTATAAGTTCTTTCTTAAATTGTGCAAGTTTATGCTGTTAAGAGAATCGATCCAAGGCCACAAATTGAATGTCACTAACAAAGAGTAAATATTAATAGAACATGTTGTGTGGGGTTGGAGCTGTAAGGCCATCATTTTCTCTCTAACAACACAATTAGTAAAGATTCAAATTCACTTTGGTTCTCCACTTGATTGGAAAAGTAGTGAGTAATGGAGGACCTTCATCATCAAAACCTGTTTCTTTTGAGGATGAAATCTAAAACAAACCATTTAGTTCAACTACTTCAAACCTTCCTATGTCTAGGGAATATATTGTGGATAAATTCAAAGTGGCATCAAAGTTGGAGTTCTGTACCTTTTATATTATGGAATTTCCTTCACATTACAAATTGTCTTTAGTTAATATACAAATTTAATTATTTATGGACTTCTACTTCAGAGTTGTATCAATGGATGTTTTTGATCTAGAAAAAGAACTATTAGGTTTATCCCTGGTCTAAGTGTTTATTTATTGTTCAATGTTCAACCTTGGTTATTATCAAAAAGTTCTAGAGGAGGGATCCCTATTTTGGGTTAGAGTAGGATTTTTAATTACCTCGTGGTCTCCTGTTTTCTACCCTTCCACCATGTCTAAAACAAAAGTCTACTTTGTGTAGTCTCTCAAATCTTCCGATTCATTTTCTGCATTTATCAATTTTTAAAGATACTAACAATATTTTATGTAGTTACATAAAAAAGATATAGACAAAATTAATATAACTTTTGATGCATCCCCCCTTGTCTCCTAGAGGTTGTACGACCTCCCGTTCAAGGATATTCAAGATACTAATCCAAATCATCTCTTCGGGCCTCTGTTAGACCCTAGAATCAGTTTACACAGGCCCCCATTTTTTACCACACAGGTTCAATTCAACCGTGACCCCACTCTCTGGATCTTCTGGTAACACTAAGTGGCAGCACTAGCTCCTCCACTAGGCTCTTCTTAAATATGACCACGAGCTATAACCTCAGTCCATCCCTCTTCATAACTTTAGACTTTGGGGGTTTCAGATGCAGTTGAAGCCTTCTTACCTGAACCCTGAGCTGGCGAACTCACCTGGACTAGATCTACTGTCCGCATTCCTCTAACAGCCAACGACTGTGATCTACTTTTGATTTCGACATTTGGGAGTTCCCAAGGTATAAACACCCTTTTCCCCCCAAAGTACTCTTTACCTGAATCTATGGATCTAGTACCATGCGTCCTTTTCCAACGGATGGTTCAAATGGAGTTCGACGCTTCAACCTTTGTGACTTTTCATGCCTTCACTCTTCATTTTCCTTGAAGTACTCTATCACTGAAGTGACAGAGATGATACCACGTGTCCACATAACCGATGGCTAGGATGATTTCACCTTGCCTTTCCTCTAAAGGACTCTTCTTCCAAAGTTTGTGGATCTTTGCCACCTATCCTCGCTGCAACCAACGGCTAGGATTACTTCGTGGCTTGAGGACTTTGGCGATCCCCACTCCTCAAACACTCCAAAACCTCTAAACCATGAAGTGCCAAAGACTCCATGCAACTCTCCCATATGTAACAGTCTGGAACGATCCCGCTTCCTCCTGAATGAATATTGCTCGTTAATTTATAAAATATTAAAGGGATCCTCCCTATTGAAGGATTCTCTCCCACTACCTCTTCTGAGCTTGTTCTTCCTTGAAACCTCTAACTCCTAAGAGAATTTCTTCAACACTCAGTCGAATTTTGACTCTGTGCACACCTTGCAACAGGTTTTCTTCCACGACTCAACTTCTTTGTGAGCGACTGTGCACGCCTTGCAACAATTCTTTACACTCTTATGAAAATACTCTTAAGTTACTCCTCCTGAGATTTTGAGTCAAAACACTCTATCAACGCACTCTTGTGAACAATATGCACTCCTTGCATACAAAGCTCCAAGTTATCTCTGCTAAGATTATGAGTCTAAATAGACTCTGTGAACACACACCTTGCGAAAACTTATGCACTCTTTGAAAACAAAAGCTTCACGTTATCTCTTCTAAGCTTCTGAGTCGAAATATACTCTTTCAATGCACACCTTGCAGACACTTATGCACTCCTTTCATAGGCTCGTAGAAGAGAAACAATTTGAAACTGATCTAATCCTCACATATTCGTACATTCAACCATGTAAATGCATTCATAACATAAGAACAATTAATAAAAAAGAATTGCAATTTAACAGAAAGGCTACCATTCATTCATCTAGATAGACATAGTAATGACAACACCAAACATTTTGATCAATGCTTCTCTTTTATATTCATTCAAATGATATGTACATGGGCTCATACAACCTTGATAAGCTTCAACATTTTCAGCTACAATACTCTTTAGCAGTCTTCAACTAAATTGCAGCAACAACCTCATTTGGGCATACAATACATTTATTTATACAAAAAGGCTCATAGAGCTTTTCCCTCCGACTACCTTAGTGCTATCCTATCAAATCAAAATCTTTCAACTAATAATCCTTATTACAATAAATGTTCAAGACTGACATATAACATAAAATGCTTTGAATCTGTACTGCAATGTACGACATTAAAGGAAAATACACTCCCCATCAATCTCATGCAATGGTTCAGCTCCTAAACATTTAATATTTTATTTAATTACAATCTTTTTAGATATTACACATGCCATCTTTCAAATTTCAAAAACAATTCAAAATGTGTGCTAGATTGTTGAGTTTTCCTCCACTTGCACTTTGGTGACGATGCTCCTGCATCATACTCCTTTGGAAAAAAATTCATGGACTCATGTCCATGAGCTCCTGCACTGACCTTCCATGCTTCTGAATATCTGCTTCATTTACCCAACTGACATCTTCTATTGGGTGTCCTTTCCACTTTACCAAATACTCAAAATAAGTCTTTCTCATGGTCTTCTTACCAATCCTCTAATCTATGATCTTCTCCATCTGCGGATTTTCTGCTACAGGCATCTGCTTCTCCCACTGGATCTCTTTCTGATATTTTGATCCTTTTGTCTCATATTACCTATAAGGATACAGGTATGAAATGTTGAATATGGGCGATATACCCACATCTTCTGGTAGCTCTATCTCATAAGCATTGGCATCAAATTTCCTTAGGATCTTACAAGGTCCTATTTTCTTCAATTTCAATTTGTTATATGTTCCCCTTGGAAACCTTTCCTTCCTGATATGTGCTAGAACTTGATCTCCCACTTCAAATTGAATTTCTCTCCTATGTTGATCAATTCTATGTTTGTACTCTCTACTGATGTTCTGTGACTTCTCTTTGATCTGATTGTGAAGCTTCTACATTTCTACAACGAAGTTTTCTGCTCTAGCGCTTATGAATTCATTTTTCTCCAGATATCTCAACTCTGATACTCCTCTTGGCTTCATCCCATATACTATTTGGAATGGACTCTTCCCTGTACTCTTGTTTGGTGAGTCATTGTATGCAAACTCTGCTTGTGATAGAATTTGATCCCACTGGCTATGATGTTCAGAGACCAGACTCCTTAGCAGATTTC
The DNA here is from genome assembly GCA_032191745.1 of Picea mariana. Classification (NCBI taxonomy): domain Eukaryota; kingdom Viridiplantae; phylum Streptophyta; class Pinopsida; order Pinales; family Pinaceae; genus Picea; species Picea mariana. The sequence goes on along the minus strand of JASDQU010101226.1, from coordinate 209,679 downwards.
CTAAACTTTGATTTACCACCTTAGTCTATCCATTCATTTAAGGGTGATATGTTGAACTAAAAGACAGTTATGTCCCTAGTTTATTCCACAATGTTCTCCAAAAATGACCAACAAAATTAGTGTCTCTATCTAAGAAAATACTCTTGGGAAACCCATGAAGTCTCACAACTTCCTTGAAAAAAAAATTTGCAATGTGTGTTGCATCATTAGTCTTCTGGCATGGGATAAAGTGTGCCATTTTTTAGAATCTATCAACTACCACAAATATAGAATCACTTCCTCTTTGTGTCCTTGGAAATCCCAACACAAACTCCATGCTTATTGCATCCCAAGGCCTATCTGGAATAGGAAATGGTTGATACAACCTAGTGTTATGTCTCTTTCCTTTTGCATACTGGAAAATATTACATCTTTCCACAAATTTATTCACTTCTTCCCTCATGCCTAGCTAATAGTATGAACTGCTCAACTGTGAAAATGTCTTGTCATGGCAAAAATGTCCTACTAGTCCTCCACTATGTTTTTCCTTTAGCAGATTTTCTATCATCGTGCATTTTGGCATGCACAACTGGCAACCTTTAAACAACAATCCATCTTGAATCAGATACTCTTTCCACTAGCTTCTTTCTCTGAGCACAGGATTTGCACATGCTTCATATGCCTCTTCAAAATATAGGTCATCACAATACATCTCCTTAAGGTGTTCAAACCCTAAGGTTTTCACTTGAAATTCCTGCAGAATTAGACATCTCCTGCTCAATGCATCAACAACTTTGTTAGCATTACCAGAAATATGTTTAATGACAAAAGTGAAATTTTTCATAAACTCTATCCATTTAGCATGTCTTTGATTTAATTTCTCTTGTCTGGTTATGAATTGTAAAGCTTGATTATCGCTATACAAAACAAATTCTTTTGGAACAAGGTAGTGCATCCATTTCTTCAAGGCTTGAATTACTGCATAAAACTATTTATCATATGTGGAGTACTTCCTCTTGGTGTCATCCAGCTTCTCACTGAAATATGCAATATCTTTATTGTCCTGGCTTAATATTGCTCCAATTGCTACTCCACTAGCATCACATCTTACTTGGAATGTCTTCCCAAAATCTGACAAGACCATAATCAGTTGTTCTGTTATTTTCTCCTTTAATATCCTGAAGCTTTTCTCAGTGTCTTCTTTCCACTTAAAATAATTGTGCCTCTTCTTCACCGTATCCATCATTCGTGTACAAATTCCACTAAAATTTCTAATGAACTTCCTATAGAAACCTGTTAATCCATGGAAGCTTCTCACCTTGAATATGCTTCTTGGCGATGGCCATTCTCTGATTTCTCTCACCTTCTCTGGATCCATATTCAATTCATTTGAAGAGATCACAAAACCCAAGTAAATGATTTATGTCTTCATAAAAGAGGACTTCTTCATATTTATCAACATCTTCTACCGCTGCAATCTTCTCATCACTAATGTTAAATGTCTCAAATGCTCTTCTTCAATTTTACTGAAGACTAATATATCATCCAGATATAGAATCACAAACTTACCAATGAAATATTTCAATACCTCATTCATCAACCTCATAAAATTACTTGGGATATTTTTTAAGCCAAATGGCATAACAAGCCACTCATACAACCCTTTGGCTATTTTGAAGTCTATTTTCCACTCATCACCTTCTCTCATCCTGATTTGGTGATATCCACTTTTCAAGTCTATCTTTGAAAATAATTTTCTCCACTCAAACAATCCATTAATTCATCCATCCTTAGCAAAGGAAATATGTACCTGATGGTGATCTTGTTTATGGCTCTTGAGTATGTACACATTCTCCATCCTCCATCCTTCTTCAGACTCAACATAGTTGGTATTGTGCATGGAATCAAGATTTCTCTTACTAACCCTTTGTTCATCAAATCCTAGACTTGTTTTTTTACCTTCTCATTGTCTTGAGGCATCAATATATATGTTTCTTTGTTCGGTAGACTCACTCATGGTATGAGATCAATGTAATGGTTGATACTCCTGATAGGTGGCAATGATCTAGGTAACTCAGCCAATACTATGTCAGCAAAATTCTCTAACAGCTCCTGAACTTCTTCAGGAAGATCATCCACATAAGTACTTGTAAGGATGACTCTGGGCTTCCTTACCACAATAAATTTCATCTCCTATTCCTTCTTGACTTCATTCAGGAGTTCATTCCCACTCATGAGAAGTATACTTGTGTTGGCTTCTTCCTTTACTTTCTTTTCCTCTATTGGCAGTAACATGTGTGTCCTACCATTCTTCTCCAAAGTATAAGTATTTTTTCTCCCATCATGAATGACATTCCTGTCAAACTACCATGGTATCCCCAAAAAAACATGGCATACATCCATGGGAATTACATCAAACAAAATCTCATCTCTATATCTTCCTATACTAAATTCAACTAGGCATTTTTTAGATACCATTACCTAGTGTCCTTTATGCAACCATGAGACTCTATACAGACTCGGATGTGCAGTTGTCTCCAGCTCCAATTTCTCCACCATCTATGTGGATACTAAGTTATCAGTGCTCCCACTATCAATTATCACCTTGCATACCATATATTTAGTATTGTAATTAGTTTTGAACAAACTGTTCCTTTGCACTGGTTTTTCATCCTCTGGCTCTGGATTCAAGAGAACCTTCTTCATCATCATAGATTTCCCATGTTCTGGGCCTTCTGCCTCAACATTCTGCTTATGTGCTTCTAAAATGTGAGCTTCACCTCCTCCTTCTTTCTTTCTCTTGGGGCATTCCCAAGACATGTGTCATGTATTTCCATAGGCATAACACTTCACTTCTCTTCCTCTACCTCTTCCTCTTCCTCGAGGAAAAGAATTTCTTCCACCATACTGTCTCCCTCAGAAACTTCCTTCTCTTTCTGAGTGAGTGTGTTTTTTTCCAGTCTCAACCTTGGGATTTTGTTCCTTGTCATGGACAATTCCCTTACCTCTGTTTATACTTCTTCCTCTACTTTGTTGGCTCTGTTTCCTAGACAACTTCTCTTTTGCCTTCAATGCAATATGATAAGAATCCTCTATTGTCCTTACTGTCATCATGCTGATTTCACCCTGGATTTCATATCTCAGGACATTAATATACCTAGAAACCTTTTCAACATCTTTTTCTCTTTTTCCAGCCCTAATGTTAAACTTATAAAACTCCTCTATGTAATCCTTTATTGTTAGTCCTTTCTGTCACAAGTTCTACAACTTCTTGAACATATTTATCTGACAGTCCTTTGGTATGAATTTGGCCTTCATCTTGGTTACCATTCTGTCCCAATTCTTGATCTTTTGTTTGCCTTTGCATCTTCTGTCAGCCTGCAGTTCATCCCACCATAGTGTTGCATGTCCTTTTAATATGGTGACAACATGTTTCACTTTCTTCTCCTCATCAACATCTTCATAGTCAAAGTAATTGTCCATTGATTTTATCCAATCCAAAAATTCTTCAACATCTAAATTTCCTTCATACATCGGGATGTCTATCTTCTCTCTAGCTCCCAATTTGACAACAGCTTTTAGCAAGCATTCTTCTGCAGCATCCTCTACTACATATTCTTCAACTTCCACTTCTTCATTCTCTACATCACTGACGTCTCCAGCATTAGGTGCTCTCCTTTGTGTTATCTCCATAGCATCTAACCTTGCGCGAAGTTCTCTCATCTCCCTTTCCAAAGCCCTATTTTCTACAGGTGGCTTTGCATGTCTTCTAGGTGGCATGGTGTTGAATGTTCTCCTTCACACGAAGCTTTAAAAGAAAACATTTCCTTCTGATGCCACTTGATGATATCAAACTACCTCTTCTTGCCTACAAAAATTAATTTTGTGGCTCTAATACCACTTGATGGTATCAGAAAGAACCTTTTCCTAAGATCTGATACCACTTGATCTAGCCCCCCTCCTCTTCTAGGGGTTGCGTGACCTCCTGGTCAAGGATCTTCAAGATACTGAGCCAAATCAACTCTTCGAGCCTCTGTTAGACCCTGGAATCAATTTACATAGGCCCCTATTTTTTACCACGCAAGTTCAATTCAACCACGAACCTACTCTCTAGCACTTCTAGTAACACTGAGTGGCGAGCGCTAGCTCCTCCGCTAGGATATTCTTCAATATGAACATGAGCTATAACCTCAATCCAACCCTCTTCACAACTTTGGACTTCGACGGTTTCGGATGCAACTGCAGCCTTCTTACCCGAACCCTGAGATGGCGAACTCGCCTGGACTATATCTACGGTCCGTGCTCCTCTAACAGCCAATGGCTATGATCTACTTTGGACTTTGGTGTTCAGGAGTTCCAAACGTCTCAACACCCTTTTTCCCCCAAAGTACTCTTTACCCAAAGCTATGGATCTAGTACCATGAGTTCTTTTCCAACTGACGGTTCAAATGGAGTTCGTCGCTTCGGCCTTCGTGACTTTTCGTGCCTTCACTCTTTGTTTTCCTCGAAGTACTATATCACTGAAGTGACAGATAAGACACCATGTGTCCACACAATCAACAAATAGGATGATTCCTTACCTTTGGAGCTTCAAACGACTTCCGGTCAACGACTCCACCTTCTCCTTGTTCATTTCCTTGAAGTCCATGATCTGATGATATGTGTCCTCCTCAGATCAATGGCCACGATCTCCTTCGCTAGTTCGGCCTTCGGGAGTTTTGGTTACTCCACCTTGCCTTTCCTCCGAAGGACTCTTCCTCTGAAGTTTTTGGATCTCTGCCATGTATCCTTACTACAACCAATGGCTAGGATTACTTCACAGCTTGAGGACTTTGGCTATCCCCACTCCTCAAACACTCCAAAACCTATGAACCATGAACTGTCGAAAGACTCCACAACTAACCTTCGTGCAACTCTCCTAGATCTGAGGGTCTAGAACGATCTCTCTTCCTCCTAAACGGATATTGCTCGTTAATTTATGAAATCTTAAAGGGCTCTTCCTATTGAAGGATTCTCGCCCACTACCTCTTCTAACTCCTCAAAGCATTTCTTTGACACTTGGTCGAATTTTGACTCTGTGCACACCTTGCAATAGGTCTTCTTCCACAACTCAACTTCTTTGTGAGCGACTGTGCATGCCTTGCAACATTTCTTTACACTCTTCTGAAAATACTCTTAAGTTACTCCTCTTGAGATTTTGAGTCAAAAGACTATGTCAATGCACTCCTTGCGAACAATATGCACTCCTTGCATAGAAATCTCCAAGTTATCTCTTTTGAGATTCTGAGTCGAAATAGACTCTGTCAACGCACACCTTGTGGACACTTATGCACTCTTTACAAAAAAAATATTCACGTTATCCCTTCAAAGCTTCTAAGTCAAAATAGACTATGTCAATGCACACCTTGCATACACTTATGCACTCCTTTCATAGGCTCATAGAAGATAAACAATTTGAAACTTATCTAATCCTCAGAGATTCATACATTCAACCAAGTAAATGCATTCATAACATAAGAACAAGTAATAACAGAGAATTTCAATTTAACAGAAAGCCTACCATTCATTCATGCAAATAGACACAGTAACGGCAACACCAAACATTTGGATTAATGCTTATTTGTTATATTCATTCAAATGATATGTACATGGGCTCATACAACCTCGATAAGCTTCAACAATTTCAGCTACAATACTCTTCAGCAGTCTTCAACTAAATTGCAGCAACAACCTCATTTGGGCATACAATACATTTATTTATACAAAAAGGCTCATAGATCTTATCCCTCCTACTACCTTAATCCTATCCTATCAAATTAAAAGTTTTCAACTACTAAGGATTACTACAATAAATGTTCGAGACAGACAGATAAGAGAAAATTCTTTGAATCTGTACTGTAATCTACTACATTAAAGGAAAATACACTCCCCATCAATCTCATGTGATGGTTTAGCTCCTAAAAATTTAATATGTTCTTTAATTAGAATATTTTCAGATATTACACGACATGCCATCTTTCAAATTTCAAAAACACTTCAAAATGCGCGCTAGGGTGTTGAGTTGTTCTCCACTTGCGCTTTGGTGATGATGCTCCTGCATCAACTTTATTCACATATGTTAGAATATTTTTTTAGATTGGCATAGCCAAGGTCTCTTGGAAAAGATGCTCCTACATTATAAAAAAACAGATGGATTTAAGTTCTATCAGAATACCACTTTCCAGTGTCGTCTCTACGAAAAAAATGGCATATCCAAGTTTCGTGTCCTCAAGCATGTGCCTACTCAGGAACAAAGGTCATAAATATAAAACAAAAATCTGGGAAGCATGTGAGAAACCATAGTCGAAAAATGAATATGTTTAAACTGATTCCAATCAACAAACCATTGTTTTAGAGGAGTGGAACATTTTTTTCCCAAAATCACTGAATGAGGAACATTGTCCTCTCTGGGAGTATAAATATGAAGGCATGAAAACCAAGTCATCCTCCTCACAAATGGTGTAACAAAGTATGAATTCCTTCAAGTGGGAATAGAAATACTTGACAACTCCAACACACATCTGATTCCAATAAAGAATTGGTTCCCCCTAGATATTTTTTCCACTGACCTATAATTTATAGTTAGTAATTGTGGACCCTTCTTCAAAGGGGCAGCATGAGGTTAAAACGAGGAAAAGAAAAAGAATATAGGATAAAATATTATTTCTCAAAATTCGAGAAATGAATTGTACTTCATTTATGTAATATTACTTTTTAAGTTTACGGTGCACTTGAAAAGTGTAATTTCAATTTATTATTTAAATAAAATAAAATAAAAGTTCTTGGGAATTAAAAATCAATAGTTTATATTAATATTTATATTAAACCATTTCAGTTATTACATAAAAACATTTCATCTCTAAAAAATTCCATTAGAAATTTGGGATTAGAATGGAATAAAAATTAAGAAATTTTATTTTTTTCAAATGGAAGAAACAAAAACCATCCAACGTTAACAATAACACTTGCAAGCACTTGGAATGAGTTAATTAAATTCCTCACCAAGAAAAGTAACAAATATTTGAGTGGTTTTATTTGCACGAGGATATCTTTTTGTATACTTAACACTACAACAAAAATATCAAG
>JASDQU010101226.1:161584-202475 GCA_032191745.1 Picea mariana | reverse complement strand
CGAGTGGCGAGCACGAACCAAAGAATTGACATGCTTCTCAGTGCACTCTCGACAACGGCACCCAAGCAGCAATGTCCCACCTGCGCAAAGGAGTTCTGGATCCCAGCTGGATGGCGCCAAGCGGACTACAAGCGAGTGAGCCCTGGTCCTGGTTAGGTTTTTTTCCTGTTATGTCATATCACCCCAGTAGATATATAGCACTCCTGCATGTTAGTAGGGAGAACTCGTCTAAGAATAAATGGCATTGCCACCCTGGTTTCCTTCGGGCAGGGTGGGAAAAGGAATTTTTGTTAAATATTTGGCAAATGACATCAGGAACCCAGCTGTCCTGGTTTCCTAATCAGGCAGGACATCTGGAGCTTCCACATACTACTGTACACCACAGTTTTCTGATAATATAGAAGGCACCACCTCTTTATTTACAAAAAAAAAAAAAAAATCAATGCTAGGGTGAAGGAAGAATACACTTGAAACTTGACAGTTGTCGAGGGAGTGGACATAGAGTATCGGATCATGAAGGATTGTGATTCAATATCTTGGATAGGTGGAGAAGGACTTCCATATAGATATTAGGTCAAGGAGAAAAGAGAACAGAGGAAGCGCAAGAGGGTTTCAATCAGAGGAAGACACATGAGAGTCTTGTGTCATACAGATATTTCCCTATAGGTTTTTCATACATGTACATGGGTCACAGTGGAGATAGTTGTGTACATACATGGGTTTTCTGAAGCAAAGTCACGTACACCTAGAAAATCATGCATTTCTGGTTCATACAACATGTCAGACTTTTCTAGGTTTGTCTACATATGTATTTCTCTCAGTGGGTCATTATCCATGTTAAGAGAGCCCTAATTTTAGCATAATAAAATCATTATCATCATTGGTTTTCCCTCACAGGTTTTTCTAGGGGTTTATACCCAAAAATTATTGGTGTTTATGTGTACTTGATTTGGTTTCCTAGTTTATTCTTTTGATGCATGTTTAGTTGATTACTCAGCTCTGCTTTAATTCAATAAGTGATTTATTTGGAATTAACTGTTGGGTACTGGGTAGGATAAATTTCAACATGGTATCAGAGTAGGTGCTCCGAGGGAGATAACCAAGTTGTTGGACATATTTTCATTGATGTGTTGTCATTGATGTCAACAATCAATGTCATTATGATGTGATGATGAATTGTTATGAACAACATGTAGAGGAATCTACCTAAATCTCAGGAGAGGAAACATATTAGATTTCACGAGATCAGCGCAAATGCATAAATACCATCAGGATTGAATTCTGAATAGATCAATGATATCAATCATTTAGAATCCAAGTACAAAACCAAAAATCTTAGAAGGGAAAGTGCATTGCAGAAACATGATCGGGATTGAAATCCCCATAGTAAAAATTCAAAAGAATGGAGGGAGAATCATGTCCACTGATGTAGATTTTGGGAGAAACCAGGACCGTCAGATCTAGGAGTTACAGAGGAGGACCTTCGGATCAAACATCTGATTAAGTCCCGACCTTCGGATCTTAGTAAGGGAAGATCAACGGAGGGGAACCATTGTGAGATGCAAGGGTTGAGTCAACGATTGTGCAAGTTCTGGTTCCAAAATCATCCCTGATCATTGATCTACTATGGCATCATAACACAAACAAGTTGGAAAACATGATTTCAAACCACCCACATCCAAGATTACAGCTTTGGTAACTTTGATGCACATGGAGCCTTTTACCCATGACACATAGAGAGAGTAATACACATAATATGAGAACTTCAAGGAGGTGTTTCAACAACTACAGGTCCAAATTCATATGTAATAATATGACAAAAAGGTTGACTAACATTTCTAGAAAGGTTTACTTTATAGGCTTGACAAGCTCTATGTCCCTAAAGGTGAATGACTGCAACTTATCAGGGAGGCTCAAACCTCCAAGGTTGTAGGAAATTTTGGTGTTAGGATGACATTTGCAAACTTATAGAGGTATGTTTACTAACATAGGATGAAATAATATGTAGCATGGTATATTAGAGGATGTATACTTTGTTGTACCAAATGGCCCAGCAACAGGAAGTTGTTAGAAAAAAATAGGATCGTGGAGCAATAAAAATAAAACAAATACGGAAATAAAACACAATAGAACAGAGACATAGATATACGTGGTTCACCTAGTGTGGGATACATCCACCAAAGAAATTTCCAGGTCCTTCTTTTTTATTATCCATCAAAATGAAGGGATACGACCTACATAACGCCTGCTATAACTTCCTCTTCTTTCTGTCACAGACTCCTCTCTCAAAATACAGTACTTACAATAATACACAACCGCAATACAATTCCCTCATAAGAGAGGGTTTCCTTCTAGGGGAAAAATCCCTAAAATAACTTCTACCGTCATATATGTGACCTTATAATGAACGGTCTAGATTGAATACAAAATTACAATATTTTACAAGGAAATTTTTCCCAATATTTCGCTTCGGGGGTGCTGTCGCTAAATCCCTTGCCAGGGGGGGCTACAAAAATTGTCTCCACCCTCCTGGTGACAATTGTGGGGGATAAATATCCCCCACACCCCCAGGTTAGGGAATGGGGTCTAAGCATGTTGAAACAGACATCTGAATTAGGAAGATAATCAGGCTCCACAACCAACAATATCCCACTTGGAGACTGATCACAACAACTCCATCGTCGATGTGTCTATTGGAATATGATCCTTCTTGGACCTAGAAAATTTATCATCTTCACCTTCATGCTTGAATGCCAACTGAAACTGAGCAGGAACTCAACTTCTCCCTAGTTATTCCCTTTGTTAACATGTTTGTAGGATTTTGGCTAGTATGTATCTTTTCCAACTTCAAATTTCCATCTTCCAAGATGGACCATATGAAATGGTACCTGAGCTATATATGTTTAGTCTTTCAATGGAAGGATGAGTTCTTTGCAATATTAATGGCACTCTCGTTGTCATAGTACAACTTGCTATTCTCCTGCTTCTTTCTCAATTCCTCCATAAACCTATGTAATCAAATCATCTCTTTACTAGCCTATGTAGCAACAACATACTATGATTTTGTTGTTGAAAGTGCAACAACCTTTTGCACTTTCAAAATCCAACTTAGTGTCGTTCCACCTACAGTAAAAACATACCCTGTGGTGCTCCTCCTGCAATATTTATCACCTGCCATATCTGTATCAATATATCCATGTAGAATAGTGTCTGAACCTCCAAAAAATAATGCATGAGTAGCAGTACCTCTCAAATACTTGAGAATCCACTTTACTTCGTCCCAATGTTCTTTACCTGGACTGTTCATATACATGCTCACAACTCCCACTGCATGTGAAATATCTGGTCTTGTGAAAACCATCGCATACATCAAGTTGCCAACTGTTGATGAATAAGGGACCCTGGACATGTATTATATCTCCTCGTATGTCTTGGGACACATTTTATTAGTTAATTTGAAATGGATATACAAAGGTGTACTAACTAGTTTTTCATTTTGCATTCTAAACCTCTCCAACACTTTCTCTATGTACTCACCCTAGACAATGTCAATTTGCGATTTTTCTTGTTTCTTGTTATTCTCATACCAAGGATTTTCTTTACAGCACCCAAATCCTTCATCGCAAATGAAGTATCTAATTTCTTCTTGAGCACCTTTATATCCTGCATATTATACCCCACAACAAGTATGCCATATACATACAATAACAGAATAATATAACTTCCATTTTCTAGACTTTTAAAATAAACACAATGATCAGAATGACATCTACTATAACCTTATTCTGTCATAAACCTGTCAAATTTCAAATACCACTACCTTAGAGCTTGCTTTAGGACATGCAATCTCTTCTTCAACTTGCATACCAAATTCTCCTTTCCTTTTACCTCATGCCCCTCTGGCTGTTGCATATAAATCTCTTCCTACAAATCCCCATGGAGAAAATTTGTTTTTACATCTAACTGTTCAAGATGAAAATATTCTACTGCCACAAGACTTAAAATAGTCCTAATTGAATTCATCTTAACAACACGNTTTCATCAAAATATATACCTTTCTTTTGTGCAAACCCCTTTACAACAAGTCTAGCCTTGTACCGCTTTTTTCCTCCATATTCTTCCTTCAACTTGTAAACCCATTTATTCTACAATGCTGTTTTTCCTACAGGCAATTGAATCAAGTCCCAAGTCTGGTTATTTACTAAGGAATCCATTTCCTCTTCCATGCCTTGCTCCCACTTCTTTTTAGTGTCTACCTACATTTCCTCTTCATAACATTTTGGTTCACCAGAATCAGTCAACAATAAATAGTACAATGAAGGAGAGTATCATTCAGGGGGTCTACTTAACATGGTGGATCTTCTAACAACACTTTTATGAGTTTGAGGTACATGTTTCTCCTGTTGTTGTACATTTTGATTTTCTAGCACCTTTGGAATTTATTTTTCAGTGATCTCATCAAGCACTATGTATTCTGGTTTTTTTTCTTCTTGTTTCCTTCCCTGCAATTGACCTTTATACATGACCTTGTCATTAAATATGGCATCTCTACTCCTAATGATTTTGTGATTTTCATAATACCATAAGTGATAACCAAAATCATTAACACTGTATCCAATAAAGGTACACTTATTGGATTTTGCCTCAAGCTTTGTTATATTTTCTTTATCAATATGGACAAATACTTCACAACCGAAAGTTTTTAAACATGAATAGTTTACCTTTATACCTGTCCATGCTTCCTTTGGAATTCCACCATCCAAAGATCTTGAAGGTCATCTTTCTATCGAGTAAACAACAGTATCTACAACATCTTCCCAGAACTGTAAGGGCAACCCATCATGCAATCTCATACTCCTTGCATGCTCCATGATTGTCCTGTTCATCCTTTCTGACACACCATTTCCTTGTGGTGTTATTGGAATTGTTTTCTCTCTACGAATCCCATGGTATGAACAATAATCATCAAAATTCTTGCTACAATATTCACCTCCATTGTCTGATCTAAGACACTTCAAAATTTTTCCTATCTCATTATCAACCAAATCTTTCCATTTCTTAAAAGTATCAAAAACATCATATTTTTGTCGAATGCAATAAACCCAAGTTTTTCTAGTTGTATCATCAATAAAAGTAACATAATAACGAGATCCACCAAGAGACGATACCTGAGTTGGTCCCCATACATATGTATGCACAAGCTCTAACCTTTCACTCTTCTTTTCTTTTCTGACTCTAAGAAATATGACTCTCTTATGTTTTCCATAAACACAATGCTCACAGAAATCCAAATCAATTTGTTTAAGATCTGGAAACAAATTTTTGTGAAGTATCTGCATCACCGTCTCAATCATGTGTCCAAGCCTATGATGCCAAAGTGTTGTATTCACTCTTGTAGAAGTTAAAGAGATAAAAGAATCAATATTACCAGTACATAAATACAATGTACCTACCTTCTCTCCTTTTGCTATGACCAATGATCTTTTGGTGACCTTCCACTCCTTATCTATAAATATGGATATACAACCTTCACTTTCCAACTGCCCTGTTGAAATTATATTTTTCCTTAGATATGGAACATGTCTTACCTCTTTCAACAACCATTGGTTTCCATTCTTTTGATTTATTTGTACCTTACCCATTCCAACATTTTTTCATGGTGCATCATCACCCAAATGAATCTGTCCAAAATCACCTTGAACATAATCTAGAAAATTTGTCCTATGGGGTGTGGAATAAAATGAAGCCCCTAAATCTACTACCCAAGACTCAAAAATATTATGTACAGAGACAATCAAAGAATCTTGTAACACATCACCTGTTACATTCGCTTCCTGATTTTTCTCGTGTTGTCCATCTCTTTGTTTCTTTAAATCTCTGCAGTCTTTCTTCAGATGTCCTTTCTTCCCACAATTCTAGCACTCTATCTTTCCTAGTCTAGATTTGATTCTTCCCTTCCTAGAATTCACGCGGTTCCCTGAGCCCTTTCCTCTATCCTTTTTTCTTCCCTTGTTCTCCATGTTTAACGCATTACCTGATGTCTCACCTTTGCTTTTCCGTTTCATTTCCTCGCTAAGGAGAACACCAACAACATCATAAAATTTTAGAGTGTTTGAACTAGAGACATAGTTACTTACAACCATGACCAAGCCACTCCATCTTTCTGGAAATGACCATAGGATTAGAACATCCCTGACCTCACCATCAAATTCCACTTTTACATAACTTAGCTGATTAGTAACTATGTTAAATTCATTTAAATGATTTGCAACAGACCCACCTTCTGACATCTTCATATTAAATAATCTCTTCATTAGAAATACCTTATTGGACGTCAAGGTTTTTTTCATACAGTTTAGAAAATGTTTCCATCATCTCCTTCGTTGTATTTTATTTTGAAATATTGAAGGCCACCGATGTGTCCAAGCTCAGTCGTATAGTTCCTAGTGCCTTTCTATCAAGAAACTTCCATTCTTAATCCTTCATGGCCATCGGCTTCTTTTCTATTCCACCCAATGGTAGGAAAATATCCTTATGATATAAATAATCTTACATCTGCATATTCCATAACTAGTAGTTTTGGCCATTAAATTTATCGACCCTAAACTTTCCATCCTCCTCCATTGCTCCCACTCGAACCAGGAACCCTCTTTTCCTACGAGTTACCTTTCTCTCTTATACTAGTTGTTAAAAAAAACAAGATCGCGGAGCAATAAAATAAAAAAAATGCTGAAATAAAACACAAAATATACATAATACAATAGAGACACAGATATATGTGGTTCACCCAGTTTGGGATAATTCCACTAGAGAAATTTCCAGGTCCTTCCTTTTTATTATCCAGCAAAATGAAGTGATACAACCTACAACACGCCCACTATAACTTCCTCTTATTTATATCACGGTCTCCTCTCTCAGAATACAATATCCGCAATAAAACACAACCGAAATACAATTCCATCATAAGAGAGGGTTTCCTTATAGGAAAAAAAACTCTAAAATAACTTCTACCTTCAGATTTGCGAACTTATAATGAAGGATCCATATTGACTACGAAATTAAAATATTTTACAAGGAAATTTTTCCCAATATTTTGCTTCATGGGCGTTGCCCTCGAATCCCCCTCTAGGGGGGGCTACCAAAATTGTCTCCGCCCCCTAGAACCTGGACCCCCCTGGCGATAGTTGTGGGGGGAAAGCCCCCCCACACCCCCCGTTAGGGAATGGGGTCCAAGAATGATATAAACATCTGAATTAGGAAGATAATCAGGCTCCACAACCAACAGGAAGTAAGGTCTATACCATCCCTTACCTGTACCCAATATATCTTGGGAAATGATTTCCATGGATTTTTTAGGAGGGTTACCAAAAAACCAGAAGGGAAATGACTATTTATTTTTGGTAGTTTATAGGTTAAGAAAAATGTGCATTCTCATGCCTTGTAAAAATACCGTCAACAAAAAAGAAGCAACAAACAAGTTCTTTGAACATGTATGGGTGAAATTTGGGATGCCAAGGAGCATCATCTCAAACAGAGATACCAGATTTCTCAATGCATATTGGATTACATTGTGCGAGAAGATGGACAATAATTTGAATAGGTCTAAAAAATTCCATCCATAGATAGATGGGAAGACGAAAGTAGTCAATAGGATTTTGGTGCAAATTTTGAGGGATTAAAATTAGGAGCATTCGAAGACTTGGGATGAAAATATCATCTATATACAATACTCTTATAGCAGAGTAGTCCACACTTCTACCGGTATGTCACCTTTTGAAACTTTCTTTGGATATTTTCCACCTTCGCCCTTAGATGTTGTATATGGAAAACAAGGATGAGTGAGGGAGGACCTCACAAGAGATGCATTAAAGGAAGAAAAAATTGTTGAGAAGATCAAGTAAATCCATTTGCAAGTACAAGAGACAATGAAGAAGAAAAAGGAAAAGTACAAGACTAGACATGACCAACACATAACATAGAGAAAATTTGGAGTGGGAGACATAGTATGGTTACAACTGAATAAGGAAAGAATACAAGGTCCTAGTAAGAAGATCAAAGATCTACGATATGGTCCTTTTGACATATTGGAAAGCTAGGAGATAGTGCCTACAAACTCAATATACTCCCATAAATTCACATTTAATTAGTGGTGAATGTGGAGAATCTCAAACTATTTGAGCCCTCCATGTTGGATCAAGACAAGGAGCAGGTCCTACCTTCCATAGAGGATTTAGAAACAGATGCTCAAACTAAGTTGGAAGAGGACACATTTTTGCAGAAGTGGTCTAAAACTACAAGGAAGGGGAAGCATGACATTTGGAAGGTTGGGTTGAAAGGACAACTTCTAGGCAAAGCAAAGTGGTACTCTATGGAGAAGGAAGAGGAAAAATTTGGTCACCTCATTCAGTAAATATTTTGGAGATCAAAATACTCCCTAAACTGGGAGGTATGATCCCGATGGGATCATTTTATTATTTTTCATCTATATCAATGCTTTCAAAGTGGGAAAAATGGGAGGAATTAACTTGCGGGGTCATTTTAGTGGCAGGTCCCATATTGGAAAATTGGGATTCAAAACCTTCCAAATCCATTTTGAGGCATCAAAATATATTTTGGGGGGTTAAAAATTTCCCACCATAGATGAGACCCCAAGACTCTATTCTACACATTGATACCTTTCCAATGGTGCAAAAATCACATCAATAAGAGCCCATATACAAAAGTTATTCCTTTTGCAAGTTGACCTACCATGTTGACCACCATGGTACGAGATGATGTCACATAGGATATTTGGAAAGTTATAGAAATCCATATTTATATAATAGGATACCCAACCACCAAGAATCAAATCCATATATAAATTGATTAACCCCATCTCAAGTCATGGCTTGTACATTTATACATTTCTCTCCCTCTTGTGATACGATCCTATTTAAAACTAGGGATTGTTATCTCACTATGGTGGAATTCATATATTCTCGTCATTCCACATACCAGATTATATTATTAAGTCACTTTATCTTTTTAAAACTAGGTATATTTCCCTTAGGGTTGTTTGTCTCCTCCCTTCTTTTGCAATTGATTCCACTTCCACTTGTTCTTAAGGTTCATAGTTTAGATGACACACCTTTGAATTATGAAGGGGCTAGAATATTCCAACTCTAATGAAATTTTACTAGATAGAGAAACGTGTCTTACTTATAAGACATCAAAAGGAATTTGGTTTGAGTGTATCTAACAAAAGTTAAAGTTCTTAAAATGAGAGGTACTTGTTGAAGGTGTCAAAGGAAGAATCACTTTCTTTGATACCAAATGTTATGAGCCAAATACCCAACACAACATGAAAAATGTTAAGACCCCAGGTCTTGATCCATTTCATTTCTATTGTTTTAATTAGTACTAGGTTTATTATTTGTAATTTTACCATTTGTCTCCTATATATATATATATATATATATATACCAAGGAGATCTAGTTTTCGGGATCATCAAGAGTTAGTTTTAAACATAAGGTACAAATGGGGTTACCACCTTGAACTGTAATTATTATTTATTTAGTTTCTATCATTCTCAAGGTGTGGCATTACTTATTGTTTATATCATTCTATTATTTGGGTTATTTGTGTTGGACATTGGATTCAACACTTCCCGCGAGTTTCACCACATGGGTTAACCCCCTCTCATGGATCCTAAATCCAGTGATTGTGGTGGAGATTAATGCATGTGGGTTTTGTTCTAATGAAAATTGTAGTCCAACAAATGGTATTAGAGCGACAGGTCTTCAAAACTCGCCTGGCACACGTTTGGGGGAGATTGTTGGACATTGGGTTCTGTTGGTCTCCGGTTTTGATCATGTTTTTTTGCCTATATTACATTCCATGGACCTCCATTTATATGCCAGTACCACCCTTTTGGCCTTGTTTTGACATAGTTGACATCTCCCTACCATTCAATGGGGTTACTTAAGGTATCTTTACATTTCAAGCCATTTTTATGCACTTTGATGCTTTAAATTGATATTGGAACTAATGTCGCTTGGGTTAGGTACCACTTCTATTTTTGGAACAGGATGTCAGTACCAGGTACCAACTCATACCCGTGGAGATACCACTGGAGCCGCTCAAGATCTGTGCGTTATGGACCGAATGGGAGACAGAGAGATTCACATGATAGCTGGAGTCATCGCCCACAGGGTGCTTGAAGGCATAATGATAAAACTGGGTCGTTAATTCTTCATCGTTCACACTTTGTGACACTACGTGTCACGAAGATGTGAAGTACGTTTTAAAACTTGATTCCAAGACTATTTTCGGATCGGGGATCCATTTGTTTTATGTATCTTTGTTTTAGACTATTATAAACAGAAGGATTTATATAAACCCAGGATCACTCCTGAGAACGGGTTGGATTATGTTACATCGTGAACACATGTTTTTGAATACAAACTACTGTTACGTTATGTTACCCGACTGTCATACGATCTGAGTATTTTTCTTATGAGTTAATGAAACGTGAAGTTACACCATGTTTGCATAGAATGTTATAGTCATCTATGGTTGTCACTAACAGCATTTGTGCCGTTTGGTTGGGCCCGCCAAAAAGGTGTAAGCCGCTACTTTATTTTGTACTAGACTTAGCTTTATTATGTCAAAGATTTAGTTGTTTCAGTGTGTTAGTATTTGCTTACATGAATGGTATATCTGCAGCTCACAGTGCATCATAAATTTAGTTGTTTCAAAAGTGTGTTTATTTATTCCTCAACAGAATCGTTCCAGCATATTGATATCCTTTATGTTGATGGGTATTGAACGCATGACTGATTCCTGTAGGGTTTCGAGTATGCACTCAGTTTGATTGGTTTCTAGGTTTCAATTCAAGCATTACTTAGAGTGTGAATGAACTTTGCTTTGTTAGACAGTTAGTTACCCTGCTTACTTAGAACAGTTAGATTACAGTTAAATCAAAGGAAGCTTCCAGTACCAGTAGGTAGAGTAGTACTTTGTTTTCCTGTAGATAGATTTAGATTGATTTTGATAACCAGATTAAATGCATTTCCAAAAATATTGTTTTTGTCATGGTTTGAATCGAAATGGTGATGATAGATGATTAACAGTAGTGGTGGAATAATCTTGCGAAATCATACTTCTGCATAGAAATAGAAGTACCAGCATTTAAAGTATAGGACTGTTTTCTGTTAATGACTTAAATAGGAAATGCTGAGTTTCAAGATAGTCATTAAGATTCAAGTTCTCAGAATAAGTCTGTGTTTTCTTCTAAGGATAGCATTCAGATAGTGATTAGCGCCTTACCCGCACATACAGTGTAGCAGCTCAAAGTTTACCAACCCTGGTTTGACAATTTAGTGTTTCAGGTCATTTAAATCTTCAATTTAGCAGCCTAATAGGTTCAACACTTCCCGCAAGTTTCATGACATGGGTTAACCCCCTCTCATGTATCCTAACTCCAGAGATTGTGGAAGAGACTAACGCCTCTGGGTTTTGGTATAACGACAATTGTAGTCCATCAATTTAGACCCTAACATTTGGTATCAAATAAAATGATCCTTGGTTTGGATCCTTAAAACAACCAATATTACCATTTCAATTTAAAATTATTATAAATATTACATTTTCATGGGACTTGTGTGGTTGGCAAGAGGTGAAGTATCTCCATCCAAAATTTCATATTTTGGTTCTCTATAAATGGTACAAACTACAAAAATTAGGGTTTTCTAGTCTTTAAACCTTTCTTAAATCATAGCTTCTACCCAAAAGCTCATATCAAGAAGTTGAGAGGTCCAATTGAAAAAAAAATTATTCCATTGAAAAGAGGATGGATCAAGGTATTAAATATCCAAATTTCACATCTCGAAGTACTACAGGAATTGAGTGACAACCTATACAAGTTTGTTCTCTTAAAATAAGGGGAAAAATAGGTTCTTATAATTCCATCATAACTTTCCCTTGGCAAGTCCAAATTGCATGGAATCAATGGGATTATGAAGAGGGCATATCATATTAAATATTATAAAAAAATCGTTAACATAATTATCTTAGAATCCCTGAATATGTAATAGGTTCAAGTTCAACCAACATATTAGTCACTAAATCGTGGCTTTATGAGGTGTGAAAACTTGATATTATCATTAACTTTTGATTGGAAGCTTAGTTTGTGGTGACTCAAAAGGGATTGGAAAGAGGAATGGTAGAAGAATATACAGATATGAATTTTGATACCATTTGATGGTGATTTCTTGAAAAGGGACCATCAGATGGGGAGAAAATCTAATGTTTTTGTAGGAGCAATAAAATTGTAAGAACCTACATAGTGCAAGGACATGAAAAGGACAAATATGGAATTTTTCATCAATTAGAAGAAACCACCAATAGAAAATGCATATTGGAAGGATGATTTCTTCATATTGAAGCATCCTATTCTAATCAAGCATTGAGGGAAACAATTGTTTGAAGGGTCAGTGAATGTTAAACCTCTGGTTCTCGAGCCATTATATTGCTATTGTTATATTGTTGTCATCATTAGTGGTAGAATTATTATTTATAACTATAATCTCTCTTTCTCTCTCTCTCTCTATCGACACACACACACACAAATGAGATATCTGAGGGGGTTAGCTCAATTGGTTGCAACTAATATTGTTTCACATTTTGAAAGTCTCATGCCAGCAAATGGAAAGTTTAAAATACACTGGGTTAGGTACAATAGTATACACGTATGGGTCTACTAGGGATGTCATCCATGAATATGGGAAAGCACCTCTTGGGTTTCCAAACCACAAATTTTGTAGATATATGTATGTGTATATGAATATGTATATGTATGCATGTATGAATGTATAAAACAAAGAGATTTAGTTTTATGATCATCAAGAATTATTTGTAAACAAAAGGTGTAAAGGAGGTTTCCTCCTTATAGTGGCATTGTTATTCTCAATACTTATTCTTTCTATTATTATGCTATTTGGGTTATTGGGACCACAAAAATAAACATTAAATCCACCAAACATGCATGTGGATAAAAATTCTCGAAAATATTATTCCTATGAGTTATGTAATTCCTTTTGCGACACCCACCAAGTGCACACACCCCTTGGGAGAACTTGGAGACAAGTCAAACAAAAGAACACAAGGGGCGTGTGATTGGTTGGGTGAACAAAGTCTATAGGCATGGGTAGGAGCACTTTGAGTGCACAATGATGACATGCAACATAAAGGGGCAACACACCTCACTTACCTTGTGAAAGTTCATGGAGACCCAAGTTGAATTTGGGTAGGGATGGGATGACTTGGGCATGCACCCAAGGAGTGGGCCTACCTTCCCTTGACAGCATAGGCACATTGGACAGGTTGGATGACACCATCAACACACCCACAAAAATTATTGTTGGTCAGTTCAAGGAAACACACAAGGCAAGGGCACACTAAAGAGGTTGGGGTGTGTTAGCATGAGGAGCACACCCAAGGTTGGGGCACACCAATCACAAGGGATGTGAAGGTTGAGGAGCACATGAGCCCATGGGAGGATTAGTCTGGGAAGTGACGTGTCAGTTAGATTGGGCGTGTCGATATGTGGAGGGGCATGACACACCCAAAGGACGTGACGGTTCACGAAGATGACTTCTGCAATCCATATAAGAAAAAGGGTGCACAAGAAAGGAAGACACGGATCAAGAAGTCATAGAGATAAATTCAAGATACTAAGGAAAGGTTATGAGGAAAGGAAGAAAAAAACACAAAGTTGTGAAGATGGAAGACAAGTAGCAAAGAGTGGGACGCATAAGGAGAGTTTTGGGATGTTTGAACGTAGGTCTATGTGAGGCATACTATGAGGCATATCCAAATTTTGTGTTAGCTTGGTGAAGTCTAGAATAGAGAAGAGACGGTGAATCTGTGGAAGGGCACACATTTGGGGTGCACCACAGGGGTTGTGAAAGTAGTTGCGATGGAGAGTCTTGGAGGGATGCATTTGTGTATGAGTGTCTTGGTGAGGTGAGGCGAGTTGTGTGACTCTTCCCAAGTTGTAAACCAAGTCACTAGTGTTCATATTGTAATTTTTTCGCAATAATAAGACTTAGTCGGGTGTTAGGCATGTCTTGTGCCACATGCACTATTTCTATGTGTCTTTTGTTTGTTTTGCAAGTGTTCTCTTAGTTTTACATTTTTTTGGATGTATGCTTAAATGACTAAGTGTTAATACTATTAACAATATTATCTAACTATACAAGTGAGTTGCACAAAGTAGATGTGTGACTCACCCGTAGCTTAGAATGGAGTATGGGTATGCTCTAGGTAAATAGGCGTATTTCAGACGAAGTATCCTATGTATTTCCAAGAAGCCAAGTGAGAATTGTCATGGTGTCGCACACCCTCAGGAGATGCATGATCACAAGTATGGGTAGGCGTCTTGTGGGGTCGTGACAAGTTACATAATAACTCTAACATATTAGAAGAATAACTTTTAACTAACCCAACTACATCCATTTTCAATGATCATATGACAAGTTACAGTCACACACATACTTGTTCTCACACATTACGTATGTAGGCCCACAAATAAGTTGAATCATTATTACTTATACATGTGACCCTTTATATAGGTCCCCTGTTAGGATCATAACAAATTATAAACATGACAATAGTAAGATAGTGCATGATCATCAAGCTTAAGAACAAACCCTAGCCCTAGAAGTTTCACCTAGTACTTCTTGCTATCAATAATTTTTTTTTAACTTTTAGGAGATAATCATTTAGGAGGGCGTCACATTCTAAGTGAGAGATTATTGATAGTTTAAATATTGGCTACAATTCTCAAACAATTTACCATAATAGTACATGTTTTTGAATAAACCACTTCCTTTAACTATTAATGTGAAAGGAAAATGTACAACATTTACTTTTTATACTTAAAAAATGCTTTATAAATGCAACTGCAATTAGCAATAGGAAAAATCAAAATTAAGCAATTCTAAAAACAAATAAATCCCTCGAGTGTAACCAATGCACCTTGGGAAAAAAGTAGGAAAACATAAATTCTAGAACACAAAATAGTACAAATACCATCAGCCTAAGGTGTTGTAAAAACACAACATCTCAAACATGATTATTTAATATAGTTAAGTTAAGCTCAACACTAGGTTGCAGATCATCATGATTCTTAGGAGTTGGCCCCCAACCATCTATCATAGAAAGGATTAATAATAATCAACTTCCATCCATTATTGGTAGGTTTAAGAGGATTCTTAACCACTAAGGTGGTGATAGATAGTATGTAATAATATATTATGCATGTGGGAGAGGCTATGTATGCCAAGAATCCCTTTGTTCTCTGACTACATGACCATCTCAATAGAATAGCCTATTCTCGAAGTTTTTGTATTTCCTAGAGTGAACATAATGGGAAGAAAAGCACCTAGAGAATTGTTTCTCATAGTACATGTGCCTCCCTAAAAATACACCTCAAGTGAGCCACATCCAACTCTACCTTTTACACTTGGAATAAATTTGCATGTACAAATTTACATGGATTTGTGAGTTATCATACCAAATGAATCTTTTAGTAGGTTGGGTTTTCCTTTTCTTCCATATGAGAAAGAATATGCACTTCCACTCTCATCGCCTACAATGTTTCTTGGAATTCCACAAATTGGAGGAGGTTATCCTCTAATGAGGCTTTTGAGGTAATGGGCATGGGAAGGACCTTACCATAAAAGGAGACAACTTAAAATAGTAAATAGACTTAGAAAAGGGACCTAACAAAAATAGGTGATTAAGATTCAACATTATTGCGGAAAGAACATTGGCGTTGTAACACACCTAAGAGAGGTAATCTCCTGCCAATAGGAAAACCCCCAGAATAATTGGCTATGCAAAGGATGCCTTTTCAGAGTCCAACAATGGTTTTTAGAGGTTGCTAAGCCTAAATAAGCATGTCTTTTTCTTTGAATTAAACCTCTATAACTTATTTAGTACACCATTCGAAAAGGATTTTTTATATATTCATTATTATCCCTTTTGTCTTCCCATGTTCTCCATGTTTAACACATTACCTGATGTCTCACCTATCCTTTTCCGTTTCATTTCCTCACTAAGGATAGCACCAATAACATTATCAAATTTTAGAGTGTTTGAACTAGATACGTAGTTACTTACAACCATGATCAATTCATTCCATCTTTTTGGCAATGAGAATAGGATTAGAAGATCCCTGACCTCATCATCAAATTCCACTTTTATAGAACTTAGCTGATTAGTAACCGTATTAAATTCATTTAAATGATCTACAACAGACCCACCTTCTGACATCTTCATATTAAATAATCTCTTCATTAGAAATACCTTATTGGACGTCGACGTTTTTTTCATACAGTTTAGAAAATGTTTCCATCATCTCCTTCATCGTCTTTTCTTTTGAAATATTGAAGACCACTGACGCTTCCAGGCTCATTCGTATAGTTCCTAGGGCCTTTTCTGTTAAGAACCTCCCATTCTTCATCCTTCATGGCCATCAACTTCTTTTCTATTCCACCCAATGGTAGGAATAGATCCTTCTGATAAAAATAATCTTCCATCTGCATCTTCCATAACTAGTAGTTTTGGCCGTTAAATTTCTCGACCCTAAACTTTCCATCTCCCACCATTGTTCCCACTCTAACCAGGAACCCTCTTTTCCTACGAGTTAATTTTCACTTTGATACAAGTTGTTAAAAAAAACAGGATCGCAGAGCAATAAAATAAAACAAATGTGTAAATAAAACACAAAATAAACATAATACAATAGAGACACGGATATATGTGGTTCACCCAGTGTGGGATAAGCCCACTAGAGAAATTTTCAGGTCCTTCCTTTTTATTATCCAGCAAAATCAAGTGATACAACCTACAACATGCCCTCTATAACTTCCACTTCTTTCTCTCACAGTCTCCTCTCTTGGAATACAATACCCGCAATAAAACACAGTCGAAATACAATTCCATCATAAGAGAGGGTTTCCTTCTAGGGAAAAAAACTCTAAAATAACTTCTACCTTCAAATTTGCGACCTTATAATGAACGATCCATATTGACAACGAAATTACAATATTTTACAAGGAATTTTTTCCAAACATTTCTCTTCGTGGGTGTTTCCCCCAAATCCCCCTGCATAGGGGGGGATACAAAAATTGTCTTTGCCCCCTAAAACCTGGACCCCCCTGGCGACAGCTGTGGGGGGGAAATCCCCCCAACACCCCCTGTTAGGGAATGGGGTCCAAGCACAGTTGAAATAAACATCTGAATCAGGAAGATAATCAGGCTCCACAACAAACAGGAAGTAAGGTCTACACCATCCCTTACCTGTACCCAATCTATCTTGGGAAATTATTTCCATGGATTTTGTGGGAGGGTTACCAAAAACCCAGAAGGGAAATGACTATTTATTTTTGGTAGTTTATAGGTTAAGAAAAATGTGCATTCTCATGCCTTGTAAAAATACCATCAACAAAAAAGAAGCAACAAACAAGTTCTTTGAACATGTATGGGTGCAATTTGGGATACCAAGGAGCATCATCTCAAAGAGAGATACCATATTTCTCAGTGCATATTGAATTACATTGTGCAAGAAGATGGAAAGTAATTTGAATAGGTCTAAAAAATTCCATCCATAGATAGATGGGAAGACGAAAGTAGTTAACAAGATTTTGGTGCAACTTTTGAGGTATTAAAATCAGAAGCATTCCAAGACATGGGATGAAAATATGATCTATATACAATACTCTTATAGCAGAGTAGTCCACACTTCTACTGGTAATGCACCTTTTGAAACATTCTTTGGATATTTTCCACCTTCACCCTTAGATGTTGTATATGGAAAAGAAGGATGAATGAGGGAGGACCTCACAAGAGATGCATTAACGGAAGAAAAAATTGTTGAGAAGATCAAGTAAATCCATTTGCAAGTACAAGAGACAATGAAGAAGAAAAAGGAAAAGTACAAGACTAGACATAACCAACACAGAACAAAGAGAACACTTGGAGTGGGAGACATAGTATGGTTACAACTGAATAAGGAAAGACTACAAGGTCCTAGTAAGAAGATCAAATATCTACGGTATGGTCCTTTTGAGGTATTGGAAATCTGGGAGATAGTGCCTACAAAATTAATATACTCCCATACATGCACATTTAATCAGTCGTGAATGTGGAGAATCTCAAACTATTTGAGCCCTCCATGTTGGATCAGGACAAGAAGCAGGTCCTACCTTCCATACAGTATTTATAAATAGATGCTCAAACAGAGTTGGAAGAGGATACATTTTTGCAGAAGTGGTCCAGAACTACAAGGCAGGGGAAGCATGACATTTGGAAGGTTGGGTTGAAAGGACAACTTCTAGGCAAAGCAAAGTGGTACTCTATGGAGAAGGAAGATGAAAAGTTTGGTCACCTCATTCAATAATTATTTTGGAGATAAAAATACTCCCTAAATGGGGAGGTATGATCCTTATTGGATAATTTTATTATTTTTCATCTATCTCGATGCTTTCAAAGTGGGAAAAATGGGAGGAATTAACTTGCAGGGTCATTTTAGTGGCAGGTACCATATTGGAAAATTGGGATTCAAAACCTTCCAAAGCTATTTTTAAGCATCAAAATATATTTTTGGGGGTTAAAAATTTCCCACCATATCTTAGACCCCGAGACTCTATTCTACACATCGATACCTTTCCAACGGTGCAAAAATCACATCAATAAGAGCTCATATACAAAAGTTATGCCTCCCGTAGGTTGACCTACCATGTTGACCACCATGGTACGAGAGGATGTCACATAGGATATTTTCAAAGTTATAGAAATCCATATTTATATAATAGGATACCCAACCACCAAGAATCACATCCACATATAAATTGATTAACCCTATCTCAAGTCATGGCTTGTACATTTATACATTTCTCTCCCTCTGGTGATACGATCCTATTTAAAACTAGGGATTGTTATCTCACTATGGTGGCATTGATGTCTTCTCGTCCTTCCACATATAGGATTATATTATCAAGTCACTTTATCTTTTTTAAACTAGGTATATGTTCCTTAGAATTGGTTGTCTATCTCCTCCCTTGTTCTACAATTGAGTCCACTTCCATTTTCTCTTAAGGTTCATAGTTTAGATGACACACCTTTGAATTATGAAGGGGATA
This sequence comes from Picea mariana, assembly GCA_032191745.1. NCBI lineage: Eukaryota > Viridiplantae > Streptophyta > Pinopsida > Pinales > Pinaceae > Picea > Picea mariana. The sequence continues at coordinate 183,287 of JASDQU010101226.1, read as the reverse complement.
GAATCTTCCAACTGTAATGAAATTTTACTAGATACAGACACATGTCTTAATTATAAGAAATCAAAAGGAATTTGGTTTAAGTGTATCTAACAAAAGTTAAAGTTCTTAAAATGAGAGGTACTTCTTGAAGGTGCCAAAGGAAGAATCACATTCTTTGATACCGAATGTTATGAACCAAATACCCAACACAACATGGAAAATTTTAAGACCCCAGGTCTTGATCCATTACATTTCTATTGTTTTATTATTGTTTTCATTAGTACTAGGTTTATTATTTGTAATTTTACCATTTGTCTCCTATATATATACCAAGGAGATATAGTTTTGGGGATCATCAAGAGTTAGTTTTAAACATAAGGTACAAATGAGGTTGCCACTTCGAACTGGAATTATTATTTTTTTTTATTTTTTATCATTCTCGAGGTGTGGCATTACTTATTGTTTATATCATTATGTTATTTGGGTTATTTGTGTTGGACATTGGATTCAATGCTTCCCGTGAGTTTCACGACATGGGTTAACTTCCTCTCATGGATCCTAAATCTAGTGATTGTGGCAGAGACTAACACCTGTGGGTTTTTTTCTAACGAAAATTGTAGTCAAACAAATGGTATCAGAGTGACAGGTCTCGAGTTCAAAACTCGCCTGACACACATTTGGGGGAGATTGTTGGACATTGGGTTCATCGCTTCCCGCAAGTTTCACGACATGGGTTAACCCCCTCTCATGTATCCTAACTCCAACAATTGTGGTGGAGACTAACGCCTGTGGGTTTTGGTATAACGACAATCGTAGTCCATCAATTTAGACCCTAACATTTGGTATCAAAGAAAATGATCCTTGGTTTGGATCCTTAAAACAACCAATCTTACCATTTCAATTTAAAATTATTATAAATATTAAATTTTCATGGGACTTGTGTGGTTGGAAAGAGGTGAAGTATATCCATCCAAAATTTCATATTTTGGTTCTCTGTAAATGGTACAAACTACAAAAATTAGGGTTTTCTAGTCCTTAAACCTTTCTTAAATCATAGCTTCTACCCAAAAGCTCATATCAAGAAGTTGAGAGGTCCAATTGAAACAAAATTGGTTCCATTGAAAAGAAGATGGATCAAGGTATTGAATATCCAAATTTCACATCTCTAAGTACTACATGTATTGAGTGATAACCTATACAAGTTTGTTCTCTTAAAATAAGGGGAAAAATAGGTTCTTATAAGTCCATCATAACTTTCCCTTGGCAGTTCCAAATTGCATGGAATCAATGGGATTGTGAAGAGGGCATATCATATTAAATATTATAAAAAAATCGTTAACATAATCTTAGAATATGTGAATATGTAACAGGTTCAAGTTCAACCAACATATTAGACACTAAATCGTGGCTTTATGAGGTGTGATAACTTGAAATTATCATTACATTTTTATTGGAATCTTAGTTTGTGGTGACTCAAAAGGAATTGGAAAGAGGAATGGTAGAAGCATATAAAGATATCAAATTTGATACCATTTGATGGTGATTTCTTGAAAAGGGACCATTAGACGGGGAGAAAAACTAATTTTTTTGTAGGAGCAATAAAATTGTAAGAGCCTACATAGTGCAAGGACATGAAAAGGACAACTATGGAATTTTTCATCAATTAGAAGAAACCACCAATAGAAAAATGCATATTGGAAGGATTATTTATTCATATTGAAGTATCCTAGTCTAATCAAGCATTGAGGGAAACAATTGTTTGAAGGGTCGACGAATGTTAAACCTATGGTTCTCAAGCCATTACATTTCTATTGTTATATTGTTGTCATAATTAGTGGTAGGATTATTATTTATAGCTATACTATCTCTTTCTCTCTCTCTACACACACACACACACAAATAAGATATCCCAGGGGGTTAGCTCAATTGGTTGCTACTAATATTGTTTCACAATTGGAAAGTCTCATGCCAGCAAATGCAAAGTTTAAATCACACCGGGTTAGGTACAATAGTCTACACTTATGGGTTTACTAGGGATGTCATACATGAATATAGGAAAGCACCCCTTGGGTTTCCAAACGACAAATTTTGTAGATATATGTATGTGTATATGCATATGTATATGTATGCATGTATGAATGTATAAAACAAAGAGATTTAGTTTTAGGATCATCAAGAATTATTTGTAAACATAAGGTGTAAAGGAATTTTCCTCCTTATAGTGGCATTGTTATTCTCAATACTTATTCTTTCTATTATTATGCTATTTGGGTTATTGGGACCACAAAAATAAACATTAAATCCACCAAACATGCATGTGGATCAAAAATCTCGAAAATATTATTCCTATGAGTTATGTAATTCCTTTTGTGACACCCACCGAGTGCATGCACCCCTTGGGAGAACTTGGATACAAGTCAAACAAAAGAACACAAGGGGCATGTGATTAGTTGGGTGAAAGAAGTATATAAGCATGCGTAGGAGCACTTTGGCAGACAATGGTGACATGCAACATCAAGGGGGAACACACCTCACTTACCTTGTGACCGTTCATGGTGACCCAAGTTGCATTTGGGTAAGGATAAGGTGACTTGGGTGTGCACCCAAGGAGTGGGCCTACCTTCCCTTGGTAGCATAGGCACATTGGACAAGTTGGATGACACCATCAACACACCCACAGAGAGTCTTGTTGGTCAGTTCAAGGAAACACACAAGGCAAGGGCACACTAAAGAGGTTGGGGTGCCTTAGCATGAGGAGCACACCCAAGGTTGGGTCACACCAATCCCAAGGGATTCAAAGGTTGAGGAGCACATGAGCCCATGGGAGAATTAGTCTGGGAAGTGATGTGTTAGTTCAATTGGGTGCATTGATCTGTGAAGGGGCATGACACACCCAAAGGATGTGATGGTTCACAAAGATGATCTTTGGAGTCCATATAAGAACAAGGGTGCACAAGAAAGGAAGACAAAGATAAAGAAGTCATAGAGATAAATTCAAGAGACTAAGGAAAGGTTCGGAGGAAAGGAAGAACAAAACACAGATTTGTGAAGATGGAAGACAAGTAGCAAAGAGTGGGACGCATAAGGAGAGTTTGGGGAGGTTTGAACGCAGGTCTATGTGAGGCATACTATGAGGCAGAACCAAATTTTGTGTTAGCTTGGTGAAGTCTAGAATATAGAAGAGACAATGAATCTATGGAAAGGCACACATCTGGGGTGCACCACAGGGGTTGCAAAAGTAGTTTTGATAGAGAGTCTTGGAGGGATGAATCTGTGTATGAGTGTCTTGGTGAGGTGAGTCGAGTTGTGTGACTCTTCCCAAGTTGTAAACCGAGTCAGTAGTGTTGATATTGTAATTTTTTCGCAATAATAAGACTTAGTTGGGTGTTATGCATATCTTGTGCCATGTGCACTATTTCTATGTGTCTTTTGTTTGTTTTGCAACTGTTCTCTTAGTTTTACACGTTTGTGGATGTATTCTTAAATGAATAAGTGTTAATACTATTAACAATATTGTCTAAGTATACAAGTGAGTTGCAAAAAGTAGAAGTGTGACTCACCCGTAGCCTAGAATGAAGTATGGGTATGCTCTGCATGAATAGGCACATTTCAGACGAAGTATCCTATGTATTTCCAAGAAGCCAAGTGAGAATTTTCATGGTGCCTCACACCCTTAGGAGATGCATGATCACAAGATATGGGTAGGCGTCTTGTGGGGTCATGACAAGTTACATAATAACTCTAACATAATAGAAGAATAACTTTTAACTAACCCAAGTACATCCATTTTCAATGATCATATGACAAGTTACACACACATGCGTGTTCTCACACATTATGTATGTAGGCCCACAACCAAGCTGAATCATTATTACTTATACATGTGACCCTTTATATAGGTCCCATGTTAGGATCATAATAAACTATAAACATGACAATAGTAAGAGAGTGCATGATCGTCAAGCTTAAGAACAAACCCTAGCCCTAGAAGTTTCACCTAGTACTTCTTGCTATCAATAATGTTATTTTTAACTTTTAGGAGATAATCATTTAGGAGGGAGTCACATTCTAAGTGAGATATTATTGATAGTTTAAGTATTGGCTACAATTCTCAAACAATTTACCATAATAGTACATGTTTTTGAATAAACCACTTGTTTTAACTATTCATGTGAATGGAAAATGTACAACATTTACTTTGTATACTTAAAAAATGCTCTATAAATGCAACTACAATTAGCAATAGGTAAACGCAAAATTAAGCGAGTCTAAAAACAAATAAATCCCTCCAGTGTAACCAATGCACCTTGGGGAAAAAGTAGGAAAACATAAATTCTAGAACACAAAATAGTACAAATACCATCAGCCTAAGGTGTTGTAAAAACACATCTCAAACATGATTATTTAATATAGTCAAGTTAAGCTCAACACTAGGTTGCAGATCATCATGATTCTTAGGGGTTGGCCCCCAACCATATATCATAGAAAGGATTAATAATAATCGACTTCCATCCATTATTGGTAGGTTTAAGAGGATTCGTAACCACTGAGGTGGTGAGAGATAATGTAAGAATCTATTATGCATGTGGGAGTGGCTATGTATGCCAAGAATCCATTTGTTCTCTGACTACATGACCATCTCAATAGAATAGCCTATTCTCGAAGTTTTTGGATTTCCTAGAGTGAACATAATGGGAAGAAAAGCACCTAGAGAATTGTTTCTCATAGTACATGTGCCTCCCTAAAAATCCACCTCAAGTGGGCCACATCCAACTCTACCTTTTACACTTGTACTAAATTTGCATGTACAAATTTACATGGATTTGTGAGTTATCATACCGAATGAATCTTTTAGTAGGTTGGGTTTTCCTTTTCTTCCATATGAGAAAGAATATGCACTTCCACTCTCATCACCTACAATGTTTCTTGGAATTCCACAAATTGGAGGAGGTTATCCTCTAATGAGGCTTTCGAGGTAATGGGCATGGGAATGACATAACCATAAAAAGAGACAACCTAAAATACTAAATAGACTTGGCAAAGGGACCTAACAAAAATAGGTGATTAAGATTCAACATTATTGCGGAAAAAACATTGGGGTTGTAACACACCTAAGAGAGGTAATCTCCTGCCAAAAACCCCCAGAATAATTGGCTATGCAAAGGATGTCTTTTCAGATTCCAACAATGGTTTTTAGAGGTTGCTAAGCCTAAATAAACATGTCTTTTTCTTTGACTTAAACCTCTACAACTTATTTAGTACACCATTCAAAAAGGATTTTTTATATAGTCATTATTAGCCCTATGTGATCTTTTATTTCACAAAAGATTTTGACTTCTTTCACATTCAATATTTCCATAAACTTAAGGGGATTGTAATATAAGCTTGATAACAAGAGAGTTGCAAATCATGTTTTTTACCTTATAAAATCTTAGATTAAACTTAGACAATATCACTTAACCTAATTTTTTATTTTTTTAAAGAAAAACATGGAAAACCAACATTTTTTTAACAAAAGCCTAAACCTAAAACTTTGAACCTTCGACATGAGGAAACTACTTCCCAAACCTTTAAACTACTTTAAACTACTTCGAGTTGAAATGTTCATTTCATATTACCTTCGTTAAAGTGATCGGGAGAGTCTAGGGCTTAAGCTATAAGATTTCTGATAGGGAATTTAAACTAGTTTTTTTTCAAAATAGGTAAGCATGACATGTTGGGATGACGTTGAATTCATTGTTCTATATTGGGAATACAATTTGGATGAAAGGGAGGAACACTCAATAAGTGGAATATTAGCATTATTTACCAATTAAGGAGGTTTACAATATATAAGTGATGATACATTACATATGAGGTGTTAGTAGAAGGCAAAGTTTTATGAAGGTAATTTATGTATGAAGTGGAGTTTGATGGAGTGTAGTGGTGATATGTAGTATAGAAAACAGGAATTGGTACATGGTTTAATGTTCACATTGGAAGTGGATTAACATTGTATGTGGTGTTTTTTGTTACATTTATTTATGGAGAAATGGGATAATGTTTACATTATATAATCATATGGTTTACAATATTTAAGCAATTTAATAACTCCATGTAATGGTTAAGAATATGTGTTAAGTCTGAGTGGGTTTAATGGTCAAGAATATGTGTTTTCTCTTAAAAGGTCACAAGTTCAAATCCAGAGGAGATAGGGTATGTAGATAGGGTATGTATACATCCGTAGACTTTACCAATCAAATTGTTTAGGGAAAAAGACCTATATAAATTTTATTAAAAAAACATACACACTCATTTTTTAGTTGATTAAATCATATTATAATATTCATTAAATGATTGCATAAAAAATAATAACAAAATACATTTACACTTTAAAAAAATTTCATATTAATAATACCAATTGAAAAAAAAAAAAAATTAAATTAAATTAAAAATTAAACTATGAAAACACATACATGTATATCGATTTTATATAAAAATTTAAAATTAAACATATATTTACTTCAATTTATTTTTTAAATAAAATAAAATAAATCAAATACTATTATAAATTAATTAAAATATTATTTTATAATTTAATTTTTATATTAAAAAAATATAAAATAAAAATTCTTAAAACACCATCCACATCCACATATTCTTTGTAGCTCTTTCTGATCGATGCGGTCACATTACAATGCACACATGACGTACGATCACCGGGCACCGTTGATTTATTTATCACACGCTGGAATTATTTTGTGAGTGACATGGAACGTGCACGCTTGGCTTCCATTGCCTTTTACAGATGACGTGTTACAATTAACGTTAAGGAAAGGTGTCACATAAGCTTTTAAAATATATTTATATGACGTGTTATAACTAACATTAAGGGAAGGTGCCACATAAACTTTTAAGGTGTCACATAAGGTATATATTTTTATATAACTAACATTAAGGGAAGGTGCCACATAAGCTTTTAAGGTGTCACATAAGGTATATATTTTTATATGACGTGTTATAACTAACATTAAGGGAAGGTGCCACATAAGCTTTTAAAATATTTTTAATTGACAAAAGGACGATAGTTCTCAATGAGAGGAATAGGTCATCGAATATCTCATTGATTCCAAGTAAATAGCATATAGAATAAACAATATTATAATATTTTTTAAATAATAAAATATATTTTGGATGGTCGCTCGGGCTATAAATTCCCGAGCGGGTAATTGAAAAAACACACACGAAACATTAGAAGATTTTGACGCGCAGAACTGTTGTTGTGAAGAGGAAGAAGAGATGGCGGAGGGAAACGTGTTTGCATGTCACTCTACAGAGGCATGGCGCTCCAAGCTGCGGGAGGCCATCGATACTAAACGTCTGGTAATTCTCCTTTTCCAGTGTTTACAGAGTCTCTTTGGGATTTTTCTTTTAAATTTTGTTGGAGGGTTCTGTGTTCTGCAGCTGGAATTGAACCCTGGTTGGTTGCTCGTTTGTTTTGGAAGGGAAATCTGTATTTTTTGGTTTGCTGTCTAAATATTCGCGACAGGAATTTTCTTATTTAGATTTTTTTCATATATCTTTTGGGTGGAGATCAAAGCGGCGAATTCGTAAATTGGATTTTGCCTGTTTTCAGGGAAAAGGAAGCTTGGCAGAAAATAAAAGTTATATGTAATTGCGATCTGATCTATTCTTTTATGGATTTTTTTTTATTCGCTTTGATCTTATAAAAAAGAACTGTTGGGCCGTGGTTTAGTGTTAGTAGGGTTCCATGCTACATTCAATATTGGCATCTGGGGAAGCTAACGGGGTTCAATGTAGCTCCATGCTTATAAGTCATCCACGATCTCTATGTGGCCTGGGAATTCTGCCTTGGCTACTTACAAGTTTTATTTCTAGACATCAAATGTTTCATTCAAATTTCTCTCTCTTGTGTCACAGGATTCCTCTGCTTATCAATTAAAGAAATCGCTCTGTCCTTTGGGCTTCTAGGTTTTGTTCGAGCTACCTTAGGAAGTACAGATAATTGTGGCTTCTGTAAGGAAAATATTAGAAGCTATTGGTTTTATGGGAATAACCTACCATCTAAGCCATGTTTAATGTCGTAAAGATTGCTTCCACCAGTCAGGAGACATTAAATCTAGATGGTTACAGGGTTTATGTATGTGTCTTTTTCATCCTTTCACGAATGTGTGAACAGATTTTGACAAATGTTTAATGTATTTTTTAATTCTTATTCCTAAGCTATAGCTCCAATTCGAGTGTTTATTCTCTTTGTAGAAAGTACGTGTTATCTATTTTGTTTGCTGATTACTCTTGGCCTAAATCCTGTTATGTTTATTTGGACTTATCATTTGCATTATTCCGAGCACTTATTTTCTTAGTTTCTTTGTAGCTGTAGGTCTAAGTCCTGTTATCTTTATTTGGACTTCTGAAAATGGTGCTTATTGTATTCAGGCGGTGGTAGATTTCAGTGCTAAGTGGTGTGGACCTTATCGAGTCGTGAGTCCAGTGTTCGTTGCGCTGTCAAAGAAATTCCCTTTATTAAGGGTGAGATCGTTTTGTCTACTTATCACTACAGTACAAAACTCTACAATAAAACCATCTTTAACACCAGACACAAAGGAATGCGTGCTTCAAGGTACCGGCGCTTTTATTGATTTATATAATAGATTAACACTAGTGCAAGAAGCTAATAGCTATCCGTACAATAGATAAATAAAGACGGAATATCAAAACAGCGCCTAGGCTTGAGTAACGATGGCTGCTTGTGTAGGAAGGGCTGCAACTTTTCTTTCAAGTTCATTTTTCTTTGCATCAACAATCTTGTCAACAGCCTTCCCACCCTTAATAAAGATAAATGTAGGCATGGCTTTCACATTCCACTCTTGAAATACACCCTGCAAAATCAAATATTGAGGCAAGCTTTCATTAGTTTGCTCTATGATGATTAATTTGATTCATTTAAGCAATCATTTTTCATTTACCAACTTTCTGTAATCAAATTCCTTAATCATTTTTTCATTTACCAACTTTCTGTCATAAAATTCTAATTCTGTTATAGATACTAAGAACAAATTTGTCAAAGAGAATCTGATTCATTTAAACAATCATTCTGTCACAAAAAACTTTTAGAACACTAAAAAACAAACTTGTCAAAGAGAATATCCATAGGACAAAAATTTCTATTTCAAATATCTATCCCCAACCAATACTTCATAGTGTGATGATAAATGACTGTACCCTCAATTCGTCCACGTCGACCTTCAAGAAAAATATCCCTGGGAATTTCTTTTATCTTTATTAAGGGTGGGAAGGCTGTTGACAAGATTGTTGGTGCAAAGAAAAATGAACTTGAAAGAAAACTTGCAGCCCTTGCTACACAAGCAGCCATCGTTACTCAAGCCTAGGCGCTGTTTTGATATTCCGTCTTTATTTATCTATTGTACGGATAGCTATTAGCTTCTTGCACTAGTGTTAATCTATTATATAAATCAATAAAAGCGCCGGTACCTTGAAGCACGCATTCCTTTGTGTCTGGTGTTAAAGATGGTTTTATTGTAGAGTTTTGTACTGTAGTGATAAGTAGACAAAACGATCTCTTTGTGTAGAGAAAACCAGTCGAATCTCTTCCAAGTGGGGAATTTAATTAACTCATTCCAAGTGTTTGAAAGTGTTGTTGTTAAAGTTGGATGGTTTTTGTTTGTTGGATGTTGAAAAAAAATACTTTCTTCTCCGTTTTTCTTCCATTTTAATTTCAAAATTCTAATGGAATATTTTTTTATATAGTAAAATTAAATATGATAAATATTTAATAAAAATATATTAATATTTAATAAAACATTAAGAGATATTTATACACTTACTTAAAATAACCTTTTAATAGATATCTTAACCTTGCCTTCTCAAACCTCATGTTACCGGGGAGCCTTCAACAATAAATAGAAAGAGACATCCTATTGAAATGGTAGTGATAGGATAACCTCATGTTACGCCAATTTGATCTCCATTACCCTTTTCTTTGATCAAAGTACAAATTGCGTGATAACATTTTGGTGCCGTTTCCGAGGAGCACTGAGTCAATTTTCCTCAATGACACTTTTTCGATAAGCTTTACCTTCAAAGCCTTTATTTTACAAAGCTTACCTGGCGACTCCACTGAGGGTGATCTCATCTTTTCCTTTTGATGATGCCTAGAAGGATTATCTGGCGACTCCACTCAGGGTGATCTCATCTTTTCCTTTTGATCATCCCTAGAAGGATTATTTGGTGACTCCACTAATGATAAAGCCGACCATGGCTTCTCAATGGGACCCGGGTAATTTTAAACCCTTAGACATGAGTAGAATTTTGGGTTACCCATGACGAATGCCTCCGAGGTATGAAAAATGGCTCCCAAGATTCACTGGTAGTGATGAGGAAAACGTTGAAGACCATATGAGTAATTTTTGGGCCTTCTTTCAACTCCATCCTATTAGTGATGGTGTTGAAGATCTAGCAATGAAGATTTTCTCTGCCACTCTCCATGATAAGGCTCAGAGATGGTATAATAACCTCTCCAACGCTAGTATCACATCTATGGATAAATTGGAGGAAGTGTTCCTCAAAAGATGGAGTATTAAGGTGAATCCCAACATATTGCTAATGAGACTTAATGGCCTCACAAAGGCTGAGAATGAAACTTTTCGAGAATTCCATGATAAATTTGAGAGGATAGTACAACAGATCCCAGTGAGCCATCATCCTTCGAGTAGTTTACTCACCTTTCTCTACACCAAGGCATTCTCTAGACAATTGAAATTTTTCCTCAATATAATGAAGCCAAGGAAAACCTAAGAAGCTTTTGACATAGCCACAGAAGTAGAAGCCAAAATCCCCTCATCCAAAGGAGAACAATCCTTTGTTCCAGAAGTCAAGGTTTGTGAGCCCAAAGGAGTACCCTCCCTCAAAACATCTATTGAAGAAACTCCAAAATATTTAGAACAAGACATCAGTCAACAAGAGGTTGAGGAAAAGGGTCCTAATGAGGTTTCCCAGTCATATGAGGAGGAACATGGGATTCCTCATTCTTCTTCCAAGGAGGATGAAGACATGGTTGAAGAGAAAGAACATGAAAATGTCCAACACGATGATGAAGTGTTGATGTGTCCTCATCCCCCTGATGAAGCCATCCAAAATTCCATTTGTCCTGCAAAAGAAGAAGAAGATGAGGTTAGTTACTTTCCTTTTCAGGATTTTGATAATACCTTGTTCTATGATTCAGAGAGTGAAGGAGAACTGGAATCCTTTCGCAAGGTAGATCCTCCTTGTTGTACAATTGAAGATGTAGGGGCAAATCATGAGGATGAGAAGATGATGCATGATGTTTCATTTGATGAAGACACCCAAGTCCTCGAAGCTCCTGCACAAGCAGAAATAAACATGGTAAGTTACCTTCCTTTCCAAAATTTGATGATTCTTTACTTTATGATTTGGAAAGTGAGGAGGTGCTAAATGAGCCCTTGGATGTTTTAACCCCTTCATGTTATGATGAAGATGATGACTTTGTTGATAATATTGATGAATTCATACATGTCGGGAAGCGTAAATGGGATGTGATTGGATATGATGGAGATCACATTTACGACATTGAGGGTCGTTTTCAAAAGTTTCATTTACCTTTATCACATAAAGTTACTAATAAACTTGACATTTGGCAAGAAGGACATGATATTGTTATAAACCTATTTCAGACACCCAAGGATGACCTAGTTCTATATTCTCTTAATGACTTTCGGTCATACCTTGAGGATTTTGATGATTATTCCTCTGAGCACTTGGATTTATTCCATGAAGAAGATTATCAACCACCATTGTGCTTAGATCTTGATAAGAGTAAGGACATCGTTTTCCCAAAGAAGGATCCGTGTGATAACATTCTCCAGCCACCTTCGATTACTTTATCTTGTTGTGTCATTAAAGGTGTAGTTGGGAAGTATGCCTTTTGTATTAAGTTTCCTCTGAGGAAAACCCTCAAGTTCAAGGGCAAGTTGAATACCTCAAGAAGAAGTTTGTCATCTCAGTTTTTCAGCCTTCCCTTAAGAGTTTGTCAGTCATCTTCTAGGTCCTTGCCAATCCTTTCTTAGGCCTCAAATTGTAAATACGTCCAAGGTAGCCATCTTTTAGACCCTTTGATTCAATCTTTTGAACCTTGGAATTTTCATGATCCCTTCCTGAAATGGATTGAGCACTTTCCTCAGAGAATGACTTGGATTCCTTTTGTCCCTCCCACCCTCCTCCATGAGCTAGACCTTACAATTTCCAATGATAGAATACATTTTCTAACTCATGTTGTTTTTGTGCTTAACTTATCACTGCTTTGGTTTATGATGAAGCACATAGGCATGTATTCTGGGACATTGCTAGGGTGGTTTCACTAGCTATTTGACTACACCTAGCATTCATCCAACAGGTAAGTAGAGGTAAGTATGTAGGCATTTTCATTCATTGTATATATCATCTGCATTTCTTGTTAGAGTAGTTGTGTTCCCATTTGTATATATGTTTGATTTCATTTTATGTACTATATATGAGCCAGGGGTGATATCACCACCCCAAATGATTACTAATAATCTTATGTTTCGATCAAGCAGGTCACAGGTTATGCTAGAGAAGTTGAGGTTCTCATTCGCTCTACCATGAGCACATGTCCCCGAGTTGGAGCCAGATGTTATCCACTAGCCTAGGGATAACTAAGGATATTATGTCTTGAGGCCCACAGGTCCTAGACATGAAGTACCGAGAGCCAGATCGACTTGAGCCTGGCCCTGGAGGGCCCATCCTTCTTCTTATTCAACGCCTCCACCTTGTTAGCAACAACAACATCCATCCCATCGGCCTGGTCCTTTAGCAACAACGGGTCTTTCTCCATGAGGTAATGAGTCCAGGTATCATGGTATGTGTGACTCTGATTCTCAAAACATTTGAATGTGTGCATTTAATTCTTTTACGTCTAACGTGTGGTTGAACCTTATGCCTTTCCACTTGTCCACACCTAGGGGGAATGACATGATTCTCTAGTAAGATGGTTCCCATAGGGTTTGATTTTCCACTGGGCCGAGGGTTCATGAAAGGTCATTGTCCGTTCCCACCATACTTACCACTTTTCATCTGTTTCCTTCTCATCCATCCCATACACTGGTATGGGCATTGGATTTTCCAAGCTAGCAAAGGGTTGTACCTTATCCTGTGGGAAGAAGGGGCTAAATGCCCAGAGGGTAAAATTAGTTGGCAAAAGATAAATTCCAAAAGAATGAAACCTTTAGATGCTTTGCCCAGGGATCCTCGAGAAAGAAATAAAAGGATTCTTAGCAAGAAACAAAGGGACCCGCAAAAAAATAATAAATCAAGACCTAGTTGGAGGATAGGGGGTGTCATCATGAGCCAACCTATTAGGTCCATGGGAATGTAGTGGCATGACACTACCATTCAACTGGTCACCACGCCAAGGTAGTGGCTCTTGGTGGCATAGCCAAGAGAAAGGGGTCCTCATCACGAGCCAACCTTCTCATTTCTGTGAAATTATTGTGGGTAACATTGTCACCACTGGTCACCACGCCAGGGAAGTGTCCCCTAAATAGTATCTTGAAAGAAAAAGCAATAAGATAAAAAAGATAAAAGGCATGAATGGGCTTGGAAACATTTTCATCCATGACAAGGTGCATCTCACCCTCTTCAGAGGAACCCACAGGTAATCCATACATTCCCCTGTCATCACTGCACCCATTGCCCAGGCATCCCTTACCACGTCATCCACTTACATGGCCTGGATTTGTCTTCACCTAGAAACATCCCACATCCAATGAGAACCAGCCCAATAGGACATCCTAGCATCCCCTCCAAACCTAGCTTGTAGAATAGCATAGCGTCTTCAAGCACTTGTCTATGAAAGGGGGTTGCATGCACATGTTTGAATAACTTTATTATTATATGTGATTGACATTGCTATGATCCTTGTGACTTGTGATCCCATGGAGGGTGTACTTTTGTTGTTGCAGGGACACACTCGAAAGATAGGTACACATGGGGAGATGATTAGTTTGGACCTCCATAGTGATAAAATCCCACCAGATGTATGTTGAGCCCTCAGCCAGGGGCAGAGACAGATCATAAGTTTGCACTAGAGAGAGAGGAGGACATTCCACTAGAGACAGACTGGTAGGCCTAGACCCAGGAGGGTCTTTCCCTTCTCACCATGATGTAGGCCTTGGAAGTCCCATGACATCACCCATGTGATCCATGATGTCACCCAATGTTTTGGACTCTTTGAAGGCAGTTGTGTGCCAAGTGGCACGTGTGGTTTGATCCAAAGGCCCAAGGAGGCCTAACATTGCCCTAAAAAGGCCTAACGTCACCCTAAAAGGGCATGAAATCACCTTTTCTGCTTGGTTTAGGGTTTTATTATGTCATTTAATGTAAAAACTGGATATTACATGTAACTAGCCATGTCAACCTTTTTGACCTAATTCTGGTCATTGATATTGTATAAATAAGGGTTTTTACCCTTGTATTTTTCATAATCTTTCACTCACACTTAGTGAGGTCTGAAATCTGTGCCCTACTTAGGGCTACTTGACTGAAATTTAGTGTGCACTTGTTGGAGGAGGCTAATCTTGGACTATTTTGGCAATTTTCTTGGTGGAAGTGTTCAACTAGGGTTTATGCTTGATGATTCTTGATGAATGTAACTAAGATTTCTGCAATTCTTCTTAATCGAATGGTTATCGTTATGTTTATCTTGCATTTACATTAAGATTATGAAATTGCTAGCTTGAAACCCTAGGAATCCAAGCACATGTTATTGTCCTTGCTTTAAAAGATTTTACCTACTAGATTTTTCCAAGAAGTTGATTTTCCTTGAAGCTTTTGCTAGAGGCCTTGCCATTGCAACACCCTAGAATTCTTGCTTCATCCAAGTCATCATTTGCTTCATCTTTGAGTTAAAGAGGGAGGAAAATTTACTAATTCCTAGGGTTACCTACACCTTAGTAGTTATTTTCCCCTTAGGGTTTGGTAGATGAAGCCTTGGGTTACTGACACTTCAAATATTAATCTCTCTTGTCTTTGGCTCTCCTACTATCATCATTTCCTTTAGCATTTTATGCCACCTAATAGACTCCATTTTCCCTAAAAGAATTGATCTAAGACTTCCTATTGAGTGATTGACCAAAAAAATAATCAAAACCTACACCTTAAGCCTTCTACTAACCACTTCTAACATTAGAATAGCCTAACCTACTAACTTTGTTGTTGTTGTTACTAAAGTAAGCTACAACCATGTTTTGCAACACTAAAACTATCTAAAAGCAGTTTAAAAGGTTGATTAATGCATTGCGTTACTTGCTTCTGACAAATGCTAGTAATTCGATGTTAATAAGTGATTATTCTTGGTCATTTTGAAGCCATTTTAAGGCAATTTTTGTGAAGTATTGTCTTATAAATATTGTGGCTATAAATTTTTGTTCACTTCACCATTATATCAGTCAATTTATTGTATTGATAAAGTCTGTGATTTTACAAAGTACTAATAGTAAGTTGTACTTGCGAAGATATATTTTCTTGTTGCTTTATTCCGGGAAGGTACATCTTGACATTTTACCATTTCATTGGTTAAGACCCCGAGACTCTCTGATCAATGGTGAATTATGAGAGGGGACCTTTTAATAGATATATTAACCTTTCCTTCTCAAACCCCCAGGTCACCGAGGATGTCTCCCCTGGGCCTTCAACCCTAAATAGAAAGAGGCATCCTATTGAGGTGACAGTGATAGGATAACCTCATGTTAGGCCAATTTTCTCTCCATTACCCTTTCCTTTGATCAAAGTAAAAATTGTGCAATAACAGGCCACAAAGTTAAATTTGGGTTGTTGGATCTGTTCAGAGGGAGATAGACCCCTCACATCCATTGGATCTGGAGAAGATGCGTAGAGGTTAAGAACCAAATTCCTTCGGACTTCGCCCCTCCAGTCATTTTAAAACTATAAGAAGAGAATACTATAGAAGTCTTAAAGTCTGGAACTAATCCAGATCGTCCATTTCCCAGGGACACATGTCCTTATATTAAGCCAAGTTCAACATTTTGGAGGTTGTGAGTTGTTAAATAGCTGAATCCTATGAAGTCCCGAAGTGATTCTTAGTCATAGATCACTCGGGAGGAGGAGAACCGCCATATTTATCTTATGTTTCAAAGTTTGGAGAAATCCATTGGAGGTTGCATGACGAATAAATCGTTGAAGTCCCGAAGTTCGGAACCAATCTGGACTGCCTATTCCAAGGGATACATGTCAAAATATTAAGCAAGGTTCGGAGTTTTGTCACTCTGGAATAAATGGTTATGGTTGCGTGTGAGGAAGAGACCTCTGAAGTCCCCTAGCACCGAAGTGATGTGACAGGATGACGTCACCAGGGGTGACGTGGACTAGTTCGAAAATTCGGTAGCACGACAACTTGGAGAAAATGTTGAAGGTAGGAAATACATGAAGTCCTGAAGCATCAGGTATGACATGGCAAGATGATGTCACCTAGGGTGACATGGACCTACCTAGGTCTTCCACGTGTCACTCATTTCCATACTTTTGACAGCCCCTTAGGACCGATTGGAACCTAATACATGTCACTCGACGGAGGGGCCACGTGTCACCACTTTGATTGGTGAAAGTTGTACTTCATGGGCCCCAGACGGTTAAGCAGTTTGAGACTTCGACGTTCATAGAAAAATGTTGGAAGAACTTTCAGACCTCCAAAGTCCCGTAGTCTCGAAGTTACGTGATAGTGATGTCACTTGGGGGTGATGTGGACACACATAATGCATGCCACATGTCAGTGTGTTTTGAGCTTTTTAAAGTATGATTTGGCAGGTATAGCTTGACATGTGTCACCCCTCAGATAGGGCCACGTGTCTGCTTCTAGTGTTCTGCCACGTGGTGTTAGATCCTACAGTCCGGAGACTTGGCACTACGAAGGAACTTGGTAAATAATTGTTAAGTTTGAAGCATCATGAAGCTCTGAAGAGCGGAGTAAATCCTCACCGTCCATCAGGAGGGGACACACAGCAGTAGATCCCATGGTCTGGAGAATTCAAGGCATAAGAAGTTGTGGTCGAAGGATTTTCAGAGGCCCGAAGGCCGGATTCCATCGTGATTGTTGATCATAGATGACACGTGGAGGCAAGAGAGGGGATCTTCGGTGGGTTGACACTTCAAGAGATTGGTAGTGAAGTTTTTTGGAAATTACCGAAGCCCAGAATCTCGGAGCTCCTATCTACCATATATCTAAGAAAGGTAGGAGGACCTTAGATATGTATGTCCTCCAAGTATTCGGAGAATCGACATTCAGGGAAAATGTATAGTAATGGAGGAAGATCCTCTGAAGCCTCGGATTTCCAGATCCCTGGAGGCTCAAAGCACATGATAAGTTCCTAACGATTAGCGCCTGGTCACGACTCTTGGCACATGAATTTGGTGGCCAAAGGGAAGGGGCTAGTGCCCGATTTTTTTTTGTTAAAGAACATAAAAGGGACAAAATGATCAAATAGTCATAACTTCCTGCTCAAAACTCATAATTGATCAAGGGAGAAGTCGTTGGAAAGGTATGGAATAGTAGAGGACAATTGTTCACCCAGAAATTGTCTATGGACAATAAAATTTCTCATAAATACAGCAGAATGAATTATGATTATTTATAAGCCAGAATTGTACATGTTTTCATGGTTTTGTTCATATAGTTAGCGTGACAAGAGTTTTTTTGGATGCACACTTTTACATATTTTTCATCTTCCAAAACAGAAAAAAAATATTCCTAGAGTGCAGAGTGATGGAGGATGCACAAGAGGGTTACAATCGGGAAGATGAGGTTAGAGGAATGAATGTCCATCTGGGAATTGAAGGAACAAATTCTAATGGACATGGAGAAGGAAAGGATGAAGACATCAATTTGGTGAAGATCATTATAAAATTGCAAGCAGATGTCCAGAGCCACAAAGCTAATAATGGAAGACTTATGAAGGCCAAAGAGCAACAGGAAGACTTCAACATGAAGTTAATGAAAATCCTGGATAGAATTGAGAAGAAGTTAGACAAGGAGAGTGGCTCCAGCAAGTCAGGAAGTAAAAAATCCCCTGATGAGAAAAGAAGATCAAGGAGTGTCAGTAGGCACCACCACCACTCTCAAAGGCATTCCAATAGGAAGGCACATAGAATCTCAGGTCTGTTATCACTCTGTAAATTTTTTCTGGCTGATAGACAAACGACAGAGGTAACTGTTTCAACCTACTTTAGAGCTGAAGCACTAGCCTTCTTAACTCAGAGAGGGATCTCTCATGTCACTTGATATTTCTTTGGAAATTGGTGGCTAAATTTAGTTTACTTTGGGGTTTTTTATAAAATTTGTTGGTCAAGAAGAGGAGGACACTCAGGGCTATGGATTCAAAATTCTGAAAATGAATGAAAACATTGACTGGCCAATAGAACTCTCTAGAGGATAAAGGCTAAATGAGGCAATGAATCTGAGTTATAGATTGAATTTGAGTAGGGTGTATGAGGAAGGAGAGAAAAAAAACAATTGCCTCAGGGAACATGACACCTACCTCAGGAAACGTGTCATGTATTTAGGTGGTTTTTTTTTCGGCACATGGTTTTTGTCGATGGTTTTCTATTTCTGGTTAAGGAATTATGGTTTTGGACTAATCCAGGTCATTGGGTTAGGGTTTTGGATGCCGTTGGCTCCTATATGTATATTGTATTGTAAACAATGTAACACAATGAATGAATATAATATATGTTGGTTTTCCCGGTTTGGGCTTCCAGGGGAAAAATCTCTGTGCAATGTTTGTATTTGCCATTGTATCTTTTTTGTTCTTTTCTGAATATCTGTTTACAGTAGACATTGTACAAGGTTAGAATTTACAGAGACGAGAGGAAGAACTGAGACTCAATTGCAATCTAGTTTTGTACATAGTGTAAAAGACCATTCAGATTAATAAAAAAAACAGATTTCCTTGCATATGAGTTTCCTATGTTTATGCTCTATGAGTTTTCTGAATGTGTTTGAATGTTTACTGTGCATATGTATGAATTCCAGGTGTTAACGATAATTCTTGTAAAGGGGGTTAGAATGTAAAAGAATGGGTTGAAAACCCACTTGTCCTAAATTTTTGAATGCTAATGCGCCTGTGGTAAGCGACAAGCAAGTCCGAGCGGCAGCGATTCGCGCGCCCGGATCAACTGTGCATATGGGATTCCGGACCCCCCTCGCCTTTCTACCTTTAAGCGGAGGGGGGGGGGGGGNAAAGTCAATTCCGGACCCCCCCTGCCTTTCTACCTTTAAGCGGAGGGGGGGGTCCGAAATTGGGCGCGCATCTTTCCAACGGCCAAGATCAGCGCGCTCGGATCAACGACGCTTGGACAATCCCGTCCTTCTCAGCTGCTCTATGTTTAGCCATCATGGGCCCCTTCCCCCGTCATGTCACCCTCCTGGGCCGCCTCTCCCCTGTTTCCATGTGTCACCGATTCGCCTTCCCTCTTTGGTCCTTGTGGTCCCTTCCGCATCTCGTCATCCACTCACCTCCCGAGTCTTCTCATCTCCTGCCATGTGTCTTAACCCCCTCCACCTGTTGTCTTCCGCCAGATGTCTTCCTTTGTCACCCTTCTCACACCTCGCCACTTCTTTCACGCCCTCATAGTCCGACGCCACCACTTCTGTCATGCGCCTCATCCTTCGCGCTAGCCTCCACGCCTATTCGTCAAGCCATTCAGTTATTCCAGGTGGCAGCGTGAGGAGGCCCTCCACGTCCCGAAGGTGCTGAGTTGGTCGGGTCGTCCTCAATCCCCATGAAGCATTTATTGAGGTAGTTGGTGGTGGTTAGACATCGCCTCCGCCATAATGGGAAAATCCGACACCGAATTAAAGCACGTCGACTCGTCCTCGGATATGTCAAAAAGTCCGATTGTGTTCGCCGAAGTTGCATGATCATTCAAAGATTGTAGCTGCAGAGTGTCAGAGGCCATGCAGACGCAATGTGTTTAATGCACCGTCTCGATTTTGTTGTTGTTGTTGTTTTGAGTATATGTAGGCGTTTTCTCCATTTTTGTATCTATCGATGGTAGAGCGAAGCTCCCGACTATAAAGTTTCAGCAAATGTTCTAGTTCTCTGGGTGGTGCCTCTGTGTTTGATATTTCTTGTTTTATGACAAATAGTTTTCCTTTTCCATCTATGTTTTCATCTCATACTAGGGAGTTCATGATCGAATGATTCGCTTGGATTGTTGCAGTTATGTTATGATAAAGGATTTGTTGTGACATTATTGTATTCTTTGGTCTCCTGTGTTTGAATGTAAAAGGATCTTGCGTTCGGATGCTTTCTTCTCCAGTCTGTTACAAACCTGATGTTTTATGACAGACCCCTGCACTCTTCTCATGCAAGTCTTCCCCCTACTCACCCTTGTTACAACTCACTGTTTGAAGTTTATCAAGACCTCACTCGTTCATGCATACCTAGCCTAGTTTCAGAGTTGAAATGATGTTGTCCTGAGTTTACCTCCATATGATCACCCCTTTATAAACAAATCGTGACATTAAACTGATGGGTGTCGGGCTCTGCTCCTGCAAGCAATCCAGGAGTGACTTCTGACGCTAACACCAGGGATGTATGTATGTATGTTTTTCCTTTGCAGGAATAGATAGAATTATCTATATTTGTGTGAGATTCTGAGTGTCCTGGGCTCTCAAGGCTAGTGCATGGAGTGCACACCAAAGTTGTTGAAAAAATCTGGGAAGTCAACGCAAGGAGTGCGTAGGAACTCTGTTTCGATTTTAGGAAGAGCGTGCCAGGTGGGAAAACTAGAACAAGTCTTAAACTTAGAAGGGAAAACTTTTCAAGGAAGTGCACATCATAGTTACTGAACACTCTAAGGAGCTAGCATAAGTAGCGTGCAAGAACTCTATTTTGAGTTATGGGAGAAGGCTTCAATGTGGGTACACTGGAAAGTTAAGCTCACGAGATATAGTGTAGGTTTATGCAGAGTAGAAGGTGCAAGGAGTGCACATTGGCGACACTTCGTTAAGTGTTAGTCAAGATGAAGAAAACAAGTGCAAGGAGTGTGTTAGAGGCCAAGGATTTTAAAGTGTCGAAGCTCAAGAGAAAGAGTGTATTTGTTTCAAGGAGGGAAGAAGGAGTCGTTGAAGAAGAAAAGGTCCAAGTCCCTTTGAAAAACTTGAAAGATTTGAAATCTCAGAAGGTACGACACATGCAGAGACCAAGCAGTCAGGATTGCGAAGGAAGAATTAAAAGGTTAAGCCTTTGATACATATAGATAAATCCTTCGTTTGGAAGGAAAGCGTATTCAAATACCGAGACATTTAAAATATCGAAGAAATACTTCATTAGATGGAAGGTTAAGTTGCAGCAGAAGAGGAGGAGCTATAACAATTGTCAGATTGGTTGTAGGAAGCAATCTGGACTATCAGATCTAAGTCCAGAAAGGAGGAGGAGTGAGCATGAAGGGAGAACAGATATCAGTTTTCAGATCTGAGTGCAACGATCGAAGATCATCGGATCTAGTTAAGTAGCATGGGGTTTAACCCTGGAAGTCCTTCAGACTTCGTGAGTTCGGACATTTTCATGTGTTGGGTGCAAAGGATACAAGTTTCCCGAAGTCCCAAGGAGCCAAAGTGAATTTGCATTGTTCTTCAGAAAGGACATGTGTCAAC
>JASDQU010101226.1:147313-161564 GCA_032191745.1 Picea mariana | reverse complement strand
AGATCATCGGATCTAGTTAAGTAGCATGGGGTTTAACCCTGGAAGTCCTTCAGACTTCGTGAGTTCGGACATTTTCATGTGTTGGGTGCAAAGGATACAAGTTTCCCGAAGTCCCAAGGAGCCAAAGTGAATTTGCATTGTTCTTCAGAAAGGACATGTGTCAACAGATCAGGGGTAGTCCGGGAGCCCATCTATCTGGAATAATAGAGGTGTGGAGTGTCGAAGACTCCTGAAGATCCTAAGAGTAGAGTAAATCCCATCCATTGACAGGAGGGGACACATTGCACTAGATACCGTGGTCAAGAGACTTGGCACTGCGGAGGAGTCGAGGTATAAATCGTTTGGAGTCAAGGATTCTCGAATCTCCGAATGTCAGAGCGAATCGTAGCCCTTGGCGCAAGGAGACACGTGGCGCTAGATCTCATGGTCCAAATATTTGGTACTCCAAAAGACCAGAGGCATAAATTGCTTTAGTTTGACAAGTCCCAGAGGCCCGAAGGTCGGAGTTAATCTCAATCGTCGGTTGAGGAGGGACACGTGGAGAGAATATCTAACCTCCACCAGTTCGGAGTTCAGAGGTTGTAAGGAGTTGTTGTAAATGTGTTGAACTTGCATAGAATAGATCTAGCTAGGAATTGACATACACAGTTGCAGAGAAAATAGAATAAAAGAGAAGAAGGAGAGAAAGAATGGAAGAATTCTCATTAACCAAATGAATGAATGATAATTTATACATGATATACTTTGTATAAATAAAAAATGTGCATTGGAGGAGAAGCCAATGCACCATAGTGGTGGTCTAGAGTGATATGGAAACACACTAGCAGTTAGGGAACTAAACTGCCACCTAGTCTAGTCTCTCGGGTAGTTACGAGAGTGAACTGCCACCTAGTTGAGTTAACTAGTCTATCAGTATTAAGTTAACTGACTAAAACAGAGTGAAGTGAGGAGGAGATCAGGGAATCATGGGTAATGCCCTAGTCTGGTGACGATCCCAAGAAAAATTTTCATTAGATGGTGATGATCCCAATGTTGCATGGTGATTATCCCAATGCATCATCTAGACTCCACTCAAACTGAAGTGAAAACTAAAGAGAATATTATCCCTAGAGGAATATTCTTCCTAAAATATAGGAGACTAAATAATGACTAATAAACATAGGAAAAACCATCAAACTGAACACTCTAAGGAGCTAGCATAAGTAGTGTGCAAGAACTCTATTTTGAGTTATGGGAGAAGGTTTCAATGTGGGTACACCGGAAAGTTAATCTCACGAGATATAGTGTAAGTTTATGCAGAGTAGAAGGTGCAAGGAGTGCACATCGGCGACACTTCGTTAAGTGTTAGTCAAGATGAAGAAAACAAGTGCAAGGAGTGTGTTAGAGGCCAAGGATTTTAAAGTGTCGAAGCTCAAGAGAAAGAGTGTATTTGTTTCAAGGAGGGAAGAAGGATTCATTGAAGAAGAAAAGGTCCAAGTCCCTTTGAAAAACTTGAAAGATTTGAAATCTCAGAAGGTACAGCACAGGAAGAGACCAAGCAGTCAGGATTGCAGAGGAAGAATTCAAAGGTTAAGCCTTTGATACATATAGATAAATCCTTCGTTTGGAAGGAAAGTGTATTCAAAGACCGAAACATTTAAAATATCGAAGAAATCCTTCATTAGATGGAAGGTTAAGTTGCAGCAAAGGAGGAGGAGCTATAACAATTGTTAGATTGGTTGTAGGAAGCAATCTGGACTATAAGATCTAAGTCCAGACAGGAGGAGGAGTGAGCATGAAGGGAGAACAGATATCAGTTTTTAGATCTAAGTGCAACGATCGAAGATCGTTGGATCTAGTTAAGTAGCATGGGGTTTAACCCTGGAAGTCCTTCGGACTTTGTGAGTTCGGACATTTTCATGTGTTGGGTGCAAAGGATACAAGTTTCTCGAAGTCCCAAGGAGCCAAAGTGAATTTGCATTGTTCGTCGGAAAGGACATGTGTCAACAGATTAGGGGTAGTCTGGAAGCCCATCTATCTGAAATAATAGAGGTGTGGAGTGTTGAAGACTCCTAAATATCCTAAGAGTAGAGTAAATCCCATCCATTGACAGGAGGGGACACATTGCACTAGATACTGTGGTCCAGAGACTTGGCACTGTGGAGGAGTCGAGGTATAAATCGTTTGGAGTCAAGGATTCTCGAATCTCCGAATGCCAGAGCGAATCGTAGCCCTTGGCGCAAGGAGACACGTGGCGCTAGATCTCATGGTCCAAATATTTGGTACTCCAAAAGACCAGAGGCGTAAATTTCTTTAGTTTGACAAGTCCTAGAGGCCCGAAGGTCGGAGTTAATCTCAATCGTCGGTTGAGGAGGGACACGTGGAGAGAATATCTGACCTCCGCCAGTTCGGAGTTCAGAGGTTGTAAGGAGTTGTTGTAAATGTGTTGAACCTGCATAGAATAGATCTAGCTAGGAATTGACATACATAGTTGCAGAGAAAATAGAATAAAAGAGAAGAAGGAGAGAAAGAATGGAAGAATTCTCATTAACCAAATGAATGAACGATAATTTAAACATGATATACTCTGTATAAATAAAAAATGTGCATTGGAGGAGAAGCCAATGCACCATAGTGGTGGTCTAGAGTGATATGGACACACACTAGTAGTTAGGGAACTAAACTGCCACCTAGTCTAGTCTCTCGGGTAGTTACGAGGGTGAACTGCCACCTAGTTGAGTTAACTAGTCTATCAGTATTAAGTTAACTGACTAAAACAGAGTGAAGTGAGGAGGAGATCAGGGAATCATGGGTAATGCGCTAGTCTGGTGATGATCCCAAGAAAAAATTTCATTAGATGGTGATGATCCCAATGTTGCATGGTGATTATCCCAATGCGGCATCTAGACTCCACTCAACTGATCAAACTGAAGTGAAAACTGGAGAGAATATTATCCCTAGAGGAATATTCTTCCTAAAATATAGGAGACTAAATAATGACTAATAAACATAGGAAAAACCTTAGGAAAAATAAATCCTAGGTGTGTGTGAAGTAACTCCAACACCCCCTCTGAACATCACTATGGTGAAAATAAAGAATGGGTCCAAGAAACAAGGCCATGTTAGGTACCCAAATACAAAAGATACACTAAAATCATAGATGATTTTAGGGGCTAAATTTCGCTCATGGGCTAATTTTCCATGGTTTTTCCAAAAACGAGATTCGCTATTTTAAAAATGATTCGCCCAAATTCTACAGGATAAAATTATTTTACCTTAAAAATCGCCAAAATTTTATAAAAACTATATAAAATCCTTAGAAATTTGAATATTTTTACAAAAATATCGCCAAACATTTATAGTTGGCATATGAAGGATAAGTAAGATTCGCCAAGGTTTCTACATTGTAAAATAAATTCCCATCCTTAAAATCATCCCTGACTAAAATAAAGCGAGGAAAGAGGGAAAACATCATGGGAAACACCCCCCCATAAAGGTACAATGTATGTAAAAATAAGAACTGACAGTTGCTAGGAAACTATGTCCTTCACTCCAAGATGATTGTGCAAAGAATGAAACTTCTTCTCAGTGAAGGTCTTGGTGAAGATGTCTGCAGTCTGCTCTGCGGAAGGAAAGAACTGTAGGTCGATGATCCCCTCGTGTACTAAGTCTCAGATGTAGTGCATGTGGATATCTATGTGCTTTGTCCACTACCTCTAAACTGGATCTCTACAGAACTTTAGAGTGCTTTGGTTGTCACACCAAATGATGATTGACTGATGAAATTGAATGCCCAACTCAGTGAGAAAATGTTGTAGCCACATAGCATGAATGGTTATGTTAACTACCCCTATGTACTATGCCTCAACTGAAGATAGAGAAGTACCAGCCTACTTCTTTCTCGACCAACATATAGGCCCAGAACGAAAACTGAGGGACTAACCAAATGTGGAATTTTGATCAACGTTGTCACTAGCCCAATCAGAATCAGTGAACCCAATGAGGTCTAATGTAGATTCTATTGAATAGTGAATCCCAAAGGTGATGGTTCCCTATACATATCAAAGGATACACTTTTCAACCTTCCAATGTAGCTCATGCGTCTCCTACATGAAACTGGAGACTGTGCCAAGTGCATACGAGAGGTTTGGTCTAGAGTGTGTGAGATACACCAAGCTCCCCACTAGTTGTCTATACAGTGTGATATCAACTCGTGGAGTTTCCTTACCATCCTAAATTTTGACTCCTGATAGAAAATGATTCGGGGTAGACTTGGAGTCTGTCATGTGAAATATCTCAAGGAGATCTCGTGCATACTTGGCCTAAGACAATTTGATGCCTGATGCATCTTAACTGATATCGAGTCCAAGGAATAAATGTAGCAGAACCATGTCCATCATCAAGAACCTATCATGTAGAATCCTCTTGACTACAACAATCGTTGAATTCGAGCAACCAGTGATCAACAAGTCATCAACATACCAAAATAGGAGTAGAAGTGAATCAGTAATCCCGAGCATGTAAACATTCAGGTCTGATTTACAATGTACAAAGTTATGTGACAGTAGGTAGGAGTCCATATTAGCATACCATGCTCTCAAAGCCTGCTTGAGGCCATAAAGAGATTTCTTCAGTCGACAGACCAAAGATGAATTCTGCATAAATCCCTGGGGTTTCTCCATATGGATCTCCTTAGAGAGATCGTCATGAGGAAATGCATTCTTCATGTCCATCTGATGGAATTCCCATCCCTTGGTTTTCACAATGGAAAGTTCCAAATGTATTGAATCGATATTCACTACTGGAGCGAAGGTCTCATCATAGTTAATGCCATGCACTTGTTGAAATCCTTTAGCAACTAGCCTGGCTTTGTATCTTCTAATCTGTCCATCCGCTGCGCTCTTGGTCCTATAGACCCATCTGCACCTGACAAGTTTCCTTCCCGAAGGAAGGGGAACCAGATCCCAAGTCAGGTTCTCAAGCAAGGATTTGTACTCCTCCTGCATGGAGGATTCCCAAAAGGGATTTCCAGTAGCCTCTCCATAAGACTATGGATCTAAAGAATGAACCAAGAAAAGATGTCTGGGTGGTAACAGTTAAATGGCAGTGAGTGAAAGAGGAGGCTCCTCGAAATCAGATCGATTCCTCCTAGTATCAGCTAGATCCCCAACAAGATCCCTTGCATCTTGAAGAGTAGTATGAGCCCACTTAGGCCTTGTCTCTGGCTCTACATCTGCATCTATATGCACTAAATCTGCATCTGACTATACTGACTCTATATCTAGATCATATGAATCCTTTGAATCAGAACTCTCATTTGAAGAAGATTTGGCATGTGCATGCTCATCATCTATAACAGGTGGAAGAACAAAGGTGTCTGCATGCGGTTGTTTAGGTACATGCAAGACACTTTTCTCGAATTGGACACTTCGCTCAATGATGAGCCAGTCCGAGGAAAGATCAATAAGTTTGTATCCCTTCAAACTGTCGGGGTATCCCACAAAGATACACTCTATGTTCTCTGGATCAAGTGCCTTCCTCTTTTCAGAGGGAATCTGGGCCCATGCACATGAATTGAAAATATGAAAGTGGGTCACTTTTGGTTTGAGGCCCCTCCAAGCCTCGTAGGGGGGTCTTATCCTTGACATATCTATGGGGAGATATGTTTTGGATTTAGGTTGCAAAATTAAGTGCTTCAACCCATAATCTCTGTGGAAGTGACTTTTCATGTAGCATGCAAGATGCCATCTCTTTTAGATATCTATTTTTCCGCTTAGAAACTCCATTTTTCTATGGATTATAGGGAACTGTGTGCTGCAAATGAATCCTTGCATCATGAAAAATATTCTAGATCTCATGGTTGATATACTCTCCCCTGTTATCAGTTCAAAGGATTTTTATTTTCTTTCCTAACTGTGTCTCAACAAGGGATTTGAAATCTTTGAGGTGTTGAAAGACCTCTAATGTTTGCCTGAGAAAGAAAATCCATGTGAAACGTGAGAAATCATCAACAAAAATTAGCACGTACATTTCTTTGTTGATTGATGGATGTGGAAAAGGTCCCATGAGGTCACTATGGATTAGATCTAAAGGAGAGGAAGCTCTCTGAGTCTTTCATTTGTCGAATTTCTCTTGAGGGTGTTTTCCAAGAACACATCCTTCACAAATTCCTTTGGAGAAGTGGATGTCAGGTAGACCATCAACCATTCCATGCTTGCTAAGTTGTTGCATATATATGAAATTTAAAATCCCAAACTTTTTGTACCATATCCTACTGCTTTCATCATCATGGGTAAGCAGTAATGCAAAATCTGGTTCAATAAATTCAGAAAATGTGTAGAGTCTAGATTGATGATTTACCTCACTTGTAGCAACCTTGGAATTGGTTTGCATGTCATAGACATCCACTGCATAGGGTGTGAATATGAATCTCTTTCCGGTGTTGGAGTTATTCATTTGATACATGGAGAGAAGATTGACAAAAATTTTGGGAATATGTAGCACATTCTCGAAGCTTCCATTTGTGAGTTCAATCCTTCCTTTGTCGGTGACCTCGACTGGAGAGTTGTCCCCCATAATAATAGGAGGACCTTTGCATGCATCCAATTAATTGTACCTCTTTTGTGGCAGCCATGTTGTGTGATGTTCCTGAATCTACGATCCAAGCATCGGGAGGTGAGTTGATGGCAATCAAAGCATGGCTAGAATTTTCTTTCTTGGGATTTTGATCTTCTAGCTTATTCTTCTTGGCACCCTCGGGTATGCGATTTCCAAGGTTGTTTTACTGAAGTATTTGGGTCATTAGATCTATCTTTTTCTGCATACATGCAGATTCTAGATGGAATCCTTTATGGCAGTAAGAGCATTTCTCCCCTTTTCTTCCGTTTCCACCTTTGGATTTTGAAGCATCGTGGAAGGGTTTTGAGTACCCTTCCTTATTCAGATTTGCATGTGCTTCATTTTTGTATTTATCTTTAGATTTCTGATATTGATGATTGTTTCCATCTTGCACAGTAAGTGTATGCACCTTTGGGCCTTTTATTTTTCCCATGTTTATGAGATTTCTCTGCTCTTGTGTCAGAGACTCGAAAAAGTACTCAAGAGAGGGCATCTTCTAGGTAGATCCATATGCGAATCTAACTGAATGAAATGTAGATACAATCACTAAGTATTCTGGACCAAGTTTGGAGAGAATAGTGAGAACCATTTGTTTATCCTCCTTAGAATTATCAACCCCGCAAGCCTTGAGTTGCGACAACAAATCCATATATTTGGTAAAGAAATCTCTGAGATTGTTGAAGCTTTTTGGATCCAATGTTAAAAATTCCACCTCGAGCATGTGTCCCCTCATCTCATCCCGTTTTCCAAAAACACCTTCCATTGTGGTCCATGCTTCATTGGGGGTTTTACAGGAGGATATGTGAAAGCGAAGTTCAGGAGAAATGAGACTGCATATTGTTCCAAACGCTTCATCCATTCGATTTAGATACTTGGATTTTTCTAAGTCTTATGTTGGTTATGCATTTGCATTCATGGTTAACCTGTACAATCCTCTGCTTCGAACATGCATTATCATCTTCTCCTTCCATGAAAATAAGTTGTAAGGTGTAAGAATGAATTCTTTTGGAAATTCCATTTTTCCTTTGTCTTCAATCTTTGGTACCTGCAAAAAATAATTTGGTGTGTCTTTTACCTAGCAGTCTGTAAGCTCTGACACCATGTAAATGTGTTGAAATTGCATAGAATGGATATAAATAGGAATTGACATACACATCTGAAGATAAAATAGAATAAAAGAGAAGCAGGAGAGAAAGAATGGAAGAATTCTCATTAACCAAATGAATGAATAATAATTTACACATGATATACTTTGTATAACTCAAAGAATGAGCACTAGAGGAGAATCCAGTGCACCATAGTGGTGATCTAGAGTGATTTGGACACACACTGGTAGTTACGGGAGTAAACTACCACCTAGTCTAGTCTTTCGGGCAGTTACGAGAGTGAACTGCCACCTAGCTGAGTTAACTAGTCTATCAGTCTTCAGTTAACTGATTGAAATAAAGTGAAGTGAGGAGGAGATCAGGAAATCATGGGTAATGCGCTAGTATGGTGATGATCCTAAGGACAATGTGCATTAGATGGTGATGATCCCAATGTTTCATGGGGATAATCCTAATGTAGCATCTAGACTCCACTCAATTGATCAAACTGAAGTGAAAACCGAACAAAATATTCTCACTAGAGGAATAATATTCCTAAAATATAGGAGACTGAATAATGACTAATAAACATAGGAAAAACCTTAGGAAAAATAAATCCTAGGTGTGTGAAGTAACTCCAACAGTTGTGTTGCAAAAACGCCCGAAGTCCCGAAGCCTAGAATAGATCATAGTCATCTGTTGGCGTGGATGCGTGGACAGTAGACCGTGACTCCTCGACATTTTGGAGTTCAGTGATCTATAAAATTATCTGTATGTACATCTTGAAAATCCTGAAGCCCAAGATTCTGAATTAGATCTCCATTGTTGGTTGCTAGAGAGTGGAGAGTCAGTGATCAAGGCCCTTCGCGAGTTCACCTATTCGACACTTTAGGGGATTTGAGGTGTGGTGTTGTGAAAAGCTCCAAATCCCGGAGCACAAAGTAGATCTCAATTGTTCGTTGAGAGGGATGCGGAGATTGTTGATCCTTTCCTTTTGTGAATTCAAAATTCATGAGTTCGGGAGGAAGTGCAGTTTATGACGGGAAGAGCTTTGAAGCTCGGAGCCCAAAGTTAACATGGACCGTCGATCCGTGGAAAACATCATCCGTTAGATTTGTAAGTTTGGCGTTCAGTCGTTCGTGGGCATTGCACCTTGGAGTAGTTAGGACTCCCAAATTCGAGAGTCCTAGAATCTCGACGAGCCGTAGATCTTAAAAAGTAATTAGGACTGTCGATTCCCTCCCTATGTTCAGAGGTTCACGAGTCAGTGTGTTTGGAGGTTTTTGAAGCAGTTGGGTGAAAACCTTCCGGAGCCCAGAGCTCTAGAGTGTTGAAGTAGCATGGTTTGGCTACGCACCTAGTCATAGCTTGCGATCACATGTCATTTCTAGTGGAAAAAGGGGGCTAGTGCCCAAATTTGATTTAAAAGGGAAGTTTGGCCCACGATTTTGGACCAGAGTCATGTGGAAGACTCTGTTGGTATATAAGGACCCTCACAGACTTGGTTTTAGGCACATGGAACAAGAAAAAGGCATGTGGTTTATGATTTTGAGAGCTCAGCAGGGGCTCGAGAGCTAATTCAGCTCCATAGTTCAAATGATCCTTAGATTGGGAGGTCCCGCGGACCCTGGGAGTGGGTGGGGTCTACATCAAGTGGTATCAAATCCTAGAAATTTTTTTATCTGATACCATAAAGTGGTATCAGAGTGGACTTTTGTCTGTAGACAACAGGAAAAGGAGAAGAAGGTAGATTACTCAAGCTCTATGTGAAGACTGTTTGCAAGTGTGCAATAGAAAAAAAATAGTGAGGTGGGATGAAAGAGAAGAACAAATTGCATTCTTGAAGTAAAGGAGAGCCCATGGAGCTCCCAAGGTGAGTAGTTGGAGTACAACAGCCATAGATCAAGGAGTGCTCAGGAGAAGGAGTGAGCGCAAGGTGTGCGAATACACTCAGCATGAGTGTAAATGTAACGTCCCCGACCATCCATGTCGGGCCACGCTATGCCAGAGAACTCTTTCATTCTCTTTGTGGAACATACTATAACATACCCAGTATCCAACTGAGCTATGCCACATAAATATTTTGAACTGCATGCAATTAAAATACATACACACAGAACTCTTGCGGAAACATATATATAAAAAGTAAATAACCAAATACATCTATAAATGCATAGATTCACATTGAAATAACAGTAAACATATACATGCATCATATACAGGAAATACCCATAAAAATAAACACAGTTATAACTGCACATATGATAACCCATAAAAATAAGCATGTAAATAACAATGCAACATGTAAATTTATCACACAATTGGCACTTATCTTGGTAAGAATGTCACCCACTGCGTGCATACCTTCCACAAACCTCCTAGCCTTAGACCACACTATTCATCACTCTCAAGAGTGAGTCACCGCCGAGCTAGGACTAAACTCCACCCGGGTAAAGGGATTCCTAACCAGGCTAAAGGCTCATAAACAACAGGAAATACTCTGTCTCAGGTGCCAACTCAAACTAAAAACCTACAGTCCCACATTCCCCACATGCCTGTCCCACCCAGGAAGTGTTCCCCTTCTCTTCTCAACAGTCCTTCGGTTTCCCCACTTCCTTTATGGGCTTCAGCAATAGGCCAGACATAAAGTCTCAAAGAACTGTAGCTGTAGTTTAGCACCTTCAGGAAATCAATTACCAACAATTCTCTCACCCAGATAATTTCTCACGGGCCTGATAACCCGCCTCTTCAATATCCCACGGGCCTGACAACCCGCTTCTTCAGTCCATCTCCCAAGCTAACCAGCTACACGAAAAGAAAAATGGCTATGGATACAAGTTCAGGTATAGTCATGAAAATACAAAAGATAGCTCAATGGGTGTGTGAATGCTCATGGATGATTGACTGGATGACTGAATGATGGGAAGAGTGATGGAAAAGATGATAGGAAATGAACTAAGTCCCAACAATATGTATGCATGTCCCCAACTTGACACTTGTCATGTTGGGAGCTACTTTGGCCCATTTGTACCCAACTTTAGAACTTAGGATAAAATAATTATCCATACTTTATGATTTAAGAAATATTAATATAATACTCATTTTTGGCTTAAGCTCCCTAGATTATCCCTTTTTATTAACTTTTAGGCCCCCTCCCTTTCCCTACCAGTGGAGTTTAGTCCCCCATCTCTTTTATCATGGTCGGTCTGCGTGCAACGATGTATTTTATATTAATTATGAGACATATACAAAAATAGACACATTGGCCTTTAACATCTAGGCTCTCCGGCCTAATCAAAACATAATCATCCTAGCTTATAATAACTAGCTCACCAGCCTATAAAAATCAACATATACACAAAAGGCTCCCTGGCCTCAAAATTGCGTGCACTTAAGTTGTTGCACGCAATATCCAAGAATGTGCACACTTCATCATTTTACTGTGCAGTACATGTGTGCACTATGTCATGAAAGGTGCATACACAATGATATCAAACAACTCACCAGCTTAAGTACATTTTCATTTACATTACAATTGGGTTTGGCCTAGGGATATTACAATCCCCTCCCCTTATTTATGCACTGTCCTCAGTGCATCATGTACCCATATACAACAAAATTTCAAAAATCCTCAAAAAGTTGTGGGTATTCTGCCCGCATTGCATCCTCATGTTCCCAAGTAGCATCCTCCATTTCCCTGAGCAAATTTGGCCCAACCACTGCTCTGTCTACTAGGTTATCCTAGCTTACTGGTGTGTTGCACTTTCTGCCATAAAGTGCCTCAAATGGGCTCATCTTTAGAGATGCTTAGTACCCATTGTTATAAGCAAACTCTACTAAGTGTAGGTAGTCTTTCCATTTTGATGGTTTATCCATCACATACATCCTCAACATATCTTCAATCACTTGATTCACCCTCTTTGTTTGTCCATCTGATTCTGGATGATAAGTTGTACTAAAATTCAAATTTGTTCCAAATCCATTAAATAATCCCTTCCAAAATTTTGAGGTAAATTTTGGATCTCTATCAGACACAATTGTCTTGGGTATGCCATGTAATCTAGCAATTTCTTTCATATAAACATCAGCAATGTTCGTTGCCTTGTGAGTGATCTTAAATCGAATAAAATGGGCATCTTTAATAATCTTATTCACCACTACCATGACAGAATCATGTTGCTTGTTTGTTCTGGGAAGTTTGGTGATGAAATCCATTGTTACAACTTCCCATTTCCACTTAGGAATGGGTAATGGTTGTAGCAAACTAGCTGGGTGTCTATGCTCAGCCTTTATTTTTTGACATTCCAAACATCTGGCAATAAAATCAACAACCTCTTTCTTCATGCCTGGCCAATAATATTGGCTTTTGACAACTGCAATAGTTTTCTGATATCCTGGGTGCCCAACATAAGGCACATTATGCATTTCCCTCAATATCAGATTTTTCAATTCCTGAGAATTTGGTACATAAATTCTTCCCCTGTACATGAGAATTTCACAATTATCTAGCTTATATTCCTCAATATTTTGCTGCAAAATACCTTGTTGTAATTTTTCCACTAATTCCTTGTATTGCAAATCTGATTTGGCAACCTCTGCAATTCTGTCTTTCAAATCTGATTGGTACATGCTAATGGTTGTAGCATGCAATTCATGTACTCTTTTGCTGAGTGCATCAACCACTTTGTTCTATTTTCCCTTGATATTCTTTATATCAAAGTCATATTCACTTATAAATTCTAGCCATCTAGTTTTCCTAGCATTTAGAGTTGGTTGATCAAATAAATATTTCAGACCATTATGGTCTGTTCTTAGCTCAAACCTTTTTCCCATGAGGTAGTGTCTCCATTTCCTCAAGGCATGCACTATGGCTTCCAACTCCAAATCATGAGTGGCATAGTGTCTTTCATGCTCCTTCAACTTCTTTGATTCACAACATATAACAAACCCATTTTGACTGAGGACACCACCAAGTTCCTCTTTACATGCATTTGTGCGTACAATGAAGTCTCCATTTGGGTCTGCAGTATTTAGTATTGGAGCACTTGTTAATACTTGTTTCAAGTGTTGGAAACTCTTTTCACAATCCAATGTCCACTGAAACTTCACACCCTTTCTTTGCAAGGAAGTGATTGGGTGTGCAATATTTGAAAATCCTTAAATAAATCTCCTGTAGTAGCCTGCAAGGCCCATGAATGATCTGACCTCTATCACATTCTTTGGCACTGACCATTCTCTAATGGCTTGTATCTTCTCAGGATCCACTACTATCCCATCCTTTGAAATGATATGCCCCAAATAATGAATTTTCTTCTGATAAAATGAGCACTTGCTCAATTTGGCATACAACTGATGCTCCCTTAATACTTGCAACACCATCCTCAAATGATATTCATGCTCTTCTTCTAACTTGGAATATATAATAATGTCATCCAAAAAGACAATGACCAACTTGTCTAAATATTCTCGAAAAACACCATTCATTAAGCACATGAAAACAACTGGTGCATTTGACAACCCAAATGGCACCACTGTGAACTCATAATGACCATACCTTGTCCTGAAGGCGGTATTGTTGATATCTTCCTCTTTAATCCTTACCTGATGGTATCCTGACCTGAGATCTATCTTTGAAAATATCTTGGCATCCTTCAATTGATCAAAAAGATCATCAATCCTTGGAAGAGGATACTTGTTCTTAACAATCACTTTATTCAGCTGTCTGAAATCAATGCACAATCTTAATGTTCCATATTTCTTCTTCACAAACAAGATTGGGGCACCCCAAGGTGACACACTTGGGAATATATACCCCTTATTTAGAATCTCTTCAAGTTTCATTTGCAACTCCTTCAGCTCTGATGTACTCATTATGTAAGGAGTCTTTGAAACTGGAGTTGCTCCAGGCATCAAATTTATAGGGAAATCAATATCTCTCTTTGGGGGTAGTCCTGGTACCTCCCTGAACACATCTTCAAAATTTTCCAAGGCTGCATAATCTTCCAAATTTGGCACCTTATCTTTATGTGTCTCTTCCATATGTGCTACAAATATTTGACACCCTTTTCTATAACATTTCTTCAGCTGCAATGCTGAAATTTCTCGGATGGTTACTGCCCTGGGAATTCCATGCACCTTCCTTAGGGTCCCTTTCTCATCCAAGAAAGTAAAGGCCTTTTTATGACAATATAGGATGTCATGATGTTGGTCCAAACAATCCATCCCAATTAGACAGTCATAGGAACCCAAAGGCAAGATGTTCAAATCTTCCCCGGTGTTCAGCCCACTCATGTCCATAAGACATGACTTAACCATCTCATTAATTTTTCTTTTGGCTCCTGTAGCCAGCTGCACCAACCAAGATTTCACATGCTTGCTTCTTGTCAAATTCAAACTTTGCACCATCTTAGGATCTATATAACTATGACTATCTCCCGAATCAATTAAAATAGCAATGGTTTGGTTGTTGATCATACCTTCCACTTCAATCATATGTGACTGATACTCTGCTTGCTTGTTGTCTAGGGCTGCATAGATCCTTGGCACATTTTTGCCCATGTCTTCCACTG
>JASDQU010101226.1:122644-138664 GCA_032191745.1 Picea mariana | reverse complement strand
TATATAACTATGACTATCTCCCGAATCAATTAAAATAGCAATGGTTTGGTTGTTGATCATACCTTCCACTTCAATCATATGTGACTGATACTCTGCTTGCTTGTTGTCTAGGGCTGCATAGATCCTTGGCACATTTTTGCCCATGTCTTCCACTGTTTCATCTTGTTGTACATTGTGAACAGTCCTCCCTTTTTCACCTCTGTGAGGACAATCTCTAAACATGTGATCTCCTTTACAACCCCAACATTGAATAGGTGCTTTCCTTGGCCTTTGACCCTTTGTTTCAATCGTTCTGGGTTCTCTAGGAGTTTGTTGTCCCTGTGGATTTTTTTTGAAGAATGGTGGCTTAGATCCCTTCTTCCTCTAATCCACCTTGAATTTCTTTTTGTCTTCCCAATATTTTTTGAAACTTGGCCTTGCTTTCTGTTGATCATATATGCATTTATCTCGCCTTATTGTCTCCTCCAATGTCTTGGGATCATCATACTATATTTTTTCACTGATGAATGATGGAAATCCACTCAAACACCTCTAAATCTTAACTGTCTTATCCTTGATGAAAGAGACATATTTCAACAGTTCTAAAAACCTTCTCTCATATTTATCAATGGTCATACTCCTAAGATTGAGTTCAAAGAATTCTTTCATTTTCTTGTCATAGTATCTTTTAGTCAAGTATTTATTCTCGAAATACTTCTTGAATTCCCTCCAAGTAACACTTTTCTCTTTAATGTGTTGCACCTGCACAAGATAACCCCACCACATGGATGCCTTTCCCTTGAGTTGATAGATAAAAATTCTACCTTCTACATGAGAATAATAATTACGCTATTGGAAATACTTTCTCATGCCTAGCAACCATGTCTCTGCATATTCATCCTTCTTGTGCTCACCATCAAATGTAGGAGGTTTGATTTTGTTCATTTCTCCTCGTAGATCATCCACCCCAGAACTCTTGTGCTTCCTGACAGGGGATGGACTTGAGCTGTTGTGTGTTCTCTTATTGGAATTCCTTGGGGAGTGGTGGTGATGTCTGCTAACACTTCTGGTTCTTCTTTTCTCATCAAGAGGCCCGTGACTTCCAGATTTTCTTGAGCCACTCTCTTTATCCAACTTCTTTTCTATTCGGTTCAAGCTCTGCATTAACTTCATGTTGAAGTCATCCTACTGCTCCTTGGCTTTCATGAGCCTTTCATTATCAACTTTATGGCTTTGGACATCCTTCTGCAAATTTTTAATGGTCTTTGCCATACTCATGTTTTCATTCCTTTCATCTCCATGACCATTGGAGTTTGTTCCTTCAATGCCCAAATGGACATCCATCCCTCTAATATCATCCTTCTGACTGTAATTCCCCTGTTCCTTTTCCATTACTATGGACTTTGTGTTGATCTTGATCTGATCTAGTTGTTGTTAACTCTGCAAAATGTGCAGCCAACAAAATTTTGTCAGGCTAATTGTTTCAACGATTTCATGAAAATATGAACCATTTTGGTTCAATAATATATATCAGAGTTATTTCTTCTGATTTCCTAGAAATTTGAATGCCCAGATCAATTTTATGGGTGGATATTTAGATTCCACTTTCCAATACCTTTCCAACACCTGCTCCCATTCTCAATTCCGAGTCTCGAGCAAAAAGTTAGGGTTATTTAAAAACAATTCCCATTAATGTTTATGTTCACACTTCAACTTGGCGCAAATATGCGTTGTAATTATGCTATTTCACACCTACTCCATTGGATTTTTCATAGGAGCTCAATTGGGTTTCCTCATATACATATTGGGTTTCCTCTTTCTGGGTTTTGGGATGCTAGTTACAGTCTGCTGAAATTCCAGACCAAAATACCATATTGTAACTGATATGCTACAGGTACCTTCTTTTCCATATTAAACATATTTAACATGCCCAGACATTTAATTCAGCTCTGGGACTGTCTTCTATGGTTCAATATATTTCCATTGACTACTCCTGCACCTCAATATGATTCCGGAGCAAAACGTTATGGCTCTTTGAAGTTATATGGGTCTTAAAAATTACCCTTCATTGTTTGTGTTGTAACTTTATCATAAAAGCTTCGTTTGACGAACGGTTTACACCATTAGAAATCTCTCTCCGAGCTCTTTTATTTGAGATGCATAGACAGAGTGTGCCTTGGCACACTCTATTCTCATGATTTTTGAGTAGCTAGAAACATTGTTAAGGCCTTCAAAAACACGTTGCAAAAAGATGTCGTTCAAATGATATAAAACGTCGCAGAAATTCGTTGGTTTTCTGTTGTTGTTCACCCTTCAAACGAATTCGCGCACACAAATTTCAACCTATACACCCATATTTACCATGCGCAGCAACATCACAAGGTAAATCATGCTTCATGCATGTATAACCATTGTGCATCACTTCTCTGTCGTGCCAATAACTTACGCGCACTACTTTTATGTCGCGTGCCAATATCCATCGCGCGTAGTTTTGGTTCTTGCACTATTACCTGTTGCGCGCATTTTTTTGTATTGCACATTGATATTTCGCTCGCATTGTACTCTACACGTTGCACCATGCCATAGTTTAGTACGTCTCCACCACGCACCAAAACTCTGCGCGCACCACTAACTAAACTATCGCGCGACAACATATACCCACATTGTGTGCGCACCAACAAAACTCGTCTGCACTCTGCCAACATTGCACACACCATGCGTGTCATTATTATGTGTGTGCACACCACGCAATGCTAAATTTATCGCGCGGTCTTGCACACTAACATTTTTCCGCGCGACGCCAAAATTTAGCGCACACACCCGCACTCTAACATTTTTTCGCGCGGCACTGAAATTTAGCGTGCACACCTACACACTAACATTTTTCCGTGCGACACGAAACTTTAGCGCGCACACCGGCACACTAACATTTTTCCGCGTGGCACCAAAATTTAGCGCGCACACCTGCACACTAACATTTATCCGTGTGGCACCAAAATTTACCGTGCGCATCAGCATGCCAATATCTTACCGCGCAGTGTCGAATTTTACCTATCACAAAATTTTCACTGCGCATCATGAATTTTTAGTGCGCCCACCTATGCACATTCATTTTTATGCACATCAATTCCTCATGGATTCTGCTGCAGAAATTGGGGCTTTTGGCTTAACTTTTTCCCCAATTTACCATAGACATTCTACAACCATGAAATTTGTTCAGTTTCACCTCGATAACACTAGTTCAACCTATGCAACAACTAATCGTTGTAAGTTGA
The DNA here is from genome assembly GCA_032191745.1 of Picea mariana. NCBI lineage: Eukaryota > Viridiplantae > Streptophyta > Pinopsida > Pinales > Pinaceae > Picea > Picea mariana. The sequence goes on along the minus strand of JASDQU010101226.1, from coordinate 135,410 downwards.
CATTTCTAGAATGCATTTATCCAAAATCAATTCGCAAATTGAGAATTGTAACCACTAAACTCGCTCCATCTGTCATGGCTTCACTGTAACTTCAAATTTGACCCATTCTAGATCCGAATTTGCCAGAATAGATATTAAATTGGGAATATCTCATCACTTGGTCGAATTTCTCCATTTTCTCATGAATTTAACAACAGAAATTGGGGATTTTCCCCAATTCTGCCCAGTTGTTGTTACTTTTTACCATGGACGCTCTACAAACTTAAATTTGGCCACTTCAAAATAAATCCTCTTTGACATTTCACTTCAACTCAACTTTCTCGGTCCATCTAGGCTCAGTGTTGAAAACTGAGGCTCTGATACCAATTTGTAACATCCCCGTCCATCCATGTCGGGCCACGCTACGCCAGAGAACTCTTTCGTTCTCTCTGCAGAACATACTGTAACATACCCAGTATCCAACTGAGCTATGCCACATAAATTTTTCGAACTGCATGCAATTAAAATACATACACACATATATAAAACGTAAACAACCAAATACATATGTAAATGCACGGATTCACACTAACATAACAGTAAACATATACATGCAGCATATATAGGAAATACCCATAAAAATAAACATAGTTATAACCGCACATATGATAACCCATAAAAATAAGCACGTAAATAACAATGCAGCATGTAAATTTATCACACAATTGGCACTTATCTTGGTAAGAATGTCACCAACTGCATGCAAACCTTCCATGAACATCCTATCCTTAGACCACATTGTTCATCACTCTCAATAGTGAGTCACCCCTGAGATGGGACTAAATTCCACCCGGGTAAGGGATTCCTAACCAGGCTAAAGGCTCATAGACAACAAGAAAGACTTTGTCTCAGGTGCCAACTCAAACTAACAACCTATAGTTCAGCATTCTCCACATGCATGTCCCACCACGGAAGTGTGCTCCTTCTCTGCTCAACAGTCCTTTGACTGCCCCACTTCCTTTTCGGGATTCAACAACAGGTCGAACAGGAAGTCTAAGAGCATTGTAGCTGCAGTTTAACACCTTTAGGAAATCAATTCCCAACAATTCTCTCACCCATAGAATTGTTCACGGGCCTGAAAACCCACTTCTTCAATATCCCACGGGCCTGACAACCCACTTCTTCAGTCCAGCTCCCAAGCTAACCAGCTACACAAACAAAAAAATGGCTATGGATACAAGTTCAGGTACAATCATGAAGATACGAAAGATAGGTCAATGGGTGTGTGCATGCTCATGGATGATTGACTGGATAACTGAATGATGAAATGAATGATGGGAAGAGTGATGGAAAAGATGATAGGAAATGAACTAAGTCCCAACAATATGTATGCATGTCCCCAACTTAACACTTTTCATGTTGGGAGCTACTTTGGCCCATTTGTACCCAACTTTAGAACTTAGGATAAAATAATTATCCATACTTTATGATTTAATAAATATTAATATAATATTCCTTTTTGGCTTAAGCTCCCTAGCTTAGCCCTTTTTCTTAACTTTTAGGCCCCCCTCCCTTTCCCTACCAGTGGAGTTTAGTCCACCATCTCTTTTATCATGGTCGGTCTGTGCACAACGATGTATTTTATATTAATTATGAAACATATACAAAAATAGGCGCATTGGCCTTTAACATCTAGGCTCTCCGGCCTAATCAAAACATAAGCATCCTAGCTTATAATAATTGGCTCACCAGCCTATAAAACACAACATATACACAAAAGGCTTCGTGGCCTCAAAATCGCATGCACTTAAGTTGTTGCGCGTAGTATCCAAGAATGTGCACACTTCATCATTTTATTGCACAGTACATGTGTGCACTATGTCATGAAAGGTGCATACACAATGATATCAAACAACTCACCATCTTAAGTACATTTTCATTTACATTACAATTGGGTTCAGCCTAGGGATATTACAATAAAACCTTAGAGAATGTTTCAGCAGGTGAACCAAGAGGATAAGAAAGGAGAAGCTTGGCAGAGGCTAATTGTAGCTCACAACGAGAAAGTGGAAGCTCACAGACTCGCCAAGAGGGAAGGAAGAAGGAGAAGATGGCTACTGAAGGCCATAAACAAGGTTGAGGAGAAGACCGTAAGAATGATAAAAATGAGGAGATGGACAGAGAGCTTAAGGAGCCCCAAGAGAGGATCGACAAGTTGATGCTAAGAATGCAGAAGGAAGCGCAAGAAAGTTGGAAGTATGAGTGGCCCATGAAGATAAAGGAAAAGTGTCATATCCAGCAGTTGATTGCTAAAAATAAGAAATAGGTGTTGAGGAGGTGGCTAAGGAAAGTTAAAACCCTCTGTGACACAGAGGAGAAGACGGTTTGTGTTTGTGAGCCAGAAGTTGGAGAAAACCTCAGTGAGGAGGAAGAAAAGAGATCAGTCAAAGATCTCACAAACTCCCAGGAGGGAAGAACAGTAAATTCAGGTTTCCAGGTGGGCAAGGAGGAGATCATGTTACTGTTTGAAAGTCGCAGGAGCTCAGGAAAGAGTTCATATCAACAAGGAGTGTTGGCACAGGAGGATCAGAAATCCATTCTGATGATTGGGGGAATCTGAATATTCCTGCTAAGTATCCCAACAGAGGCCAGCACATGTATTACACATGAGGAGATGATGTAGGAGGCATCCGAGGAAGAGGCCATGGGGCCAATTTTTTTTAAANTATGACTGCAAGTGCAGAAGAAAGACATCCAACAGGGACTGTCGTGGAGGAGAAGAAGGAGCAGACATTGATATCTTCCCAAGAGATGAATAAATAAGATCATTCCGATAAAATGGTCACTCAGTGGAAGGAGTTAAAGTTTGTTATACAATCCAGAGGTAGAGGAAGACTGCCAGATAGATATGATTGTGAAGAGTGAAGAAGAATTCCATACTGAGGAGAAGCTGGATGAAGCTAGACTTGTACCAGCACAAGGAGATAATAGGAGAACCAAGGAACTGGCAGAAGTTAATCTGCTAGAGTAAGTGACTGAGAAGCATCTCTATATCATTGCTATGGAAGTGGAGTCTACGGTGGAGTGGAAATTCGAGGCCACAGGAGATAAAATAAGCATGGGAGATCAGAACCATCTACCCTTTGATCTGTGTGAAGAGAAGAAGATGCAACAACATAGCAGACTACATGGAAGAATCCATCCAATGAACCAGTTGGACAAGGAGATAGAGGAGATTAGGAATATGATGTTGGAGTCAGCACAATAGATAATCAACAACAGTTGGAGATTAACCAGAGGAGATCCTGCAACATTAGAAACAAAGAGATAGAGGAGCAGGTGAGAAGCTCCAGATTCAGGTTTGGGACCCAGGAGGATCTCAACCACAGCAACAAAAGAGCCATGAGTAGGAGCTCATGATTTTTTTCATCTTGGGAGTGTGATGCAAGAGCATGGCTCCAACTCATCATGCACGTCAACATCCATCGCAACAACGCACATGGAGGGAACAGATCCCAAATAAGGACATGCCAACGATCTCAATTTTTGAGTTAAACCTCAAATTTTAAATGTAATTCAATGTAATTAAAATTTTTAGGCTCAAGGAAATTTGACCCCTTGTATTTGTACAGGTCGAGTGTAAATTTTCCTTTAATGTCTGACAGTTGGGTAGATTTATATCTGATTCGGACTAGATAGAAATTAAATGTAAATTAATATAAGTAGGTGGACAAAGGCTCGAGGAGCCCCTCTTTTGTAAAAAGATCATGGTATTGAGAATTAAATGAGTTATCTACTAAGAAGCAATTAGGAGAGGAGAGTAGAGGAAGAAATGAGACTCAACTTTTGACCAATCTTGTACACAATGTAAAAGACCATTTAGATTAATAAAAAAAGAAGATTTCCCTGCATATGAGTTTCCTGTGTGTATGCTCTATGATTTTTCTTAATGTGTTTGAATGTTTATTGTGCATATGAATGAATCCCAGGGATGCATGTATGTATGTTTTTCCTTTGCAGGAATAAATAGACTTCTCTCTCTATGTGTGAGATTCTGAGTATTCTGGGCTCTCGAGGTTAGTTCAAGGAGTGCACACCAGAGTTGTTGAAAAAATTTGTGAAGCCAATGCAAGCAGTGCATAGGAACTCTGTTTTGATTTTAGGAAGAGTGTGTCAGATGGGCACACCAGAGAAAGTATTAAACTTAGAAGGGAAGATTGTGCAAATAAGTCCACATCCGAGTTATTGAACACTCTGAGGATCCAGCGCAAGGAGCGTGAAAGAACTCTGTTTCGAGTTTTGGGAGAAGGTTTCCAAGTGGGCACACCAGAAATTTAAGCTCAGGAGAGATACTATGAGTTTATGCAGAGTAGAAGGTGCAAGGATTACACAATGACGACAGTGCATTAAGTGTTTCTCAATATGAATTAAACAAGTGCAAGGAGTGCGCCAGAGGCCAAGGATTTTAAACTGCCAAAGCTGAGGATAAAGAGTGTCTTTGCTTCCAGGAGGGCAAAGGGATTCATTGAAGAAGAAAAGGGCCAAGTCCTTTTGAAAACCTCAAAAGATTCAAAATATCAGGAGCTACAATGCAGGCAGAGACCAAGCAGTCATGCTTGCGGAGGAATAAGTAAAATGTTAAGCCTTTAAGAAATATGGAGAAATCCTTCATTTGGAAGGAAAGCGTAGTCAAAGCCGAGTTGTTTGTAATATAGAATAAATCCTTTATTAGATGGAAGGTTAAGTTGCAGCAAAGGATGAGGAGCTACAACAACTATCAGATTGGTTGCAGGAAGCAATATGGACTGTCATATCTAATTCCAGACATGAGGAGGAGCACGCACGAAGGGAGAACATATCTCAACCATCATATATGAGTGCGAGGATCGACGATCATTGGATCTAGGTAAGTAGCATGGATTTTAACCATGGAATTCATTCGGACTTCGCGAGTTTAGCCATTTTCATGTGTTGGGTGAAAAGGATACAAGTTTCCTGAAGTCTTGGGGAGCCAAAGTGATTCTGGACCATTTGTTAGAAAGGACACGTGTCAATAGACCAGGGGTAGTCCAGAAGCTCAGATAATCAAGAGAACAGAGGCGTGGAGTGGTCAAGACTCCCAAAACTTTGANTGGTCCAGAGACTTGGCACTCTGGAGGAGTCGAGGTATAAATCATTTGGAGTCAAGGATTCCCGAAGCTTCGAAGGATGGAGTGAATTGTAGCCATTGGTGCAAGGAGACACGTGGCGCTAGATCTCGTGGTTCGGAGATTTGGTACTTTGGAATACCGGAGGCATAAAGTGCTTTGGGTTGAGAAATCTCGGAGGCCCGAAGGTCATAGTTAATCTCGACTGTCAGTTGAGGAGGGACACATGTAGAGGAGATCTGACCTCCGCCAGTTTGACATTTGGAGGTTGTAAGGGGTTGTGTTGTAGAAAATCCTAAAGTCTCAAAGCCTAGAATAGATCATATCCATCCGTTGGCATGGACACGTGGATAGTAGATCACGACTCCTCAACATTTCGTAGTTTGATGATCAAGAAACTTATGCGTATGTACATATTGAAACTCCCGAGGCCCAAGATTGCGAATTAGATCTCCACTGTTGGTTGCTAGAGAGTGGAGATCCAGTGATCAAGGCCCTTCGTGAGTTCGCATGTTCGGAACTAAGGGAGATTTGAGGTGTGATGCTATGAAAATATTTGAAGCCTAGAGCATGGAGTAGATGCCAACCATCCATTGAGAGGGATGCGAGGACCATTGATCCTTGCCTTTTGAAAATTTGAAATTCATGAGTTCGGGAGGAAGTGCAATTTAGGATGGGAAGAGCTCTGAAGCCTGGAGCCCGGAGTTAACACAGACCGTCGATGCATGAAAAATTCAGGAGTCAAATTGGTAAGTTCGACATTCATCCATTTGCGGACATTTCACCTTGGAGTAGATAGGAATCCCGAATTCCAGAGTCCCAAAATCTCAGATATTGACAAGTAATTGGGACTGTCGATTCCCTCCCTTTGTTCGGAGGTTCATGAGTCTGTGTGTTCAAAGTTTTTTGAAGCAGTTGGGTCCTCCCAAATCTCGGAGCTCGGGAGCACCGAAGTAGCACGTTTTTTATACACACCTGGTCACAACTTGCAGTCACATTTGATTTCTACTGGGAAAAGGGGGCTAGTGCCCGAATTTGATTTAAAAGGGAAGTTTGGCCCAGAGTCATGTGACAGACTCTGTTGGTATATGAGGACCCTCGCAAACTTGGTTTTTCGTACAGGGAACAGGAAAAATTCTTGTGGTTTATGATTTTGAGAGCTTGGCAGGATTCCGAGAGCTAATTCATCTCCACAGTTTGAATGATCCTTAGACCGGGAGGTCGCGCTGACCTTGGGAGTGGGTGGGGTATGCATCACTTTTCTTCTTCCTACTTTGGGAATGAGAGGAAAATAAAATGATTGACCTTGTATTCGTCAAGATATACGGGAGGAAGAGGACATAACATGTGCTAATGTCGGGGTTCGTCGAGGGATCGTCTCCTTTGTTCATCCAAATCTTGTTGGAGACAGACTTAAGCCACAATAGCTTCCAAGTATTGGTGTAACTCATCCCTAGTATGAGAATGTTTGAGGATTTCTTGAAATAAGGTAAATGAGACATTGTTTTGATTGATGAGGCCTTCAAGGATGTTATTTTGATCAAGGGTAGGCATGGTCATGATAGGAAATTAATGATGAGGATGGTTTCTAAACATTCTCTGACAGGCATCCCATTGTTCCCTAATTCGAGCCTCTTCAAAAACAAGTTCCCAAGAATGATTTAGTTCAGCCTGACTATTAGCAGTCTCAAGAATGAGATTGTACAAGGTAAGGGTAATGCTATCTTGATCCTCTAGACCATCACCTTGGTTGGGTTGTCATTGACTAGGCACAGTCATGAGTCAAGAGAAAAATATGAACAAAAGTATACAATCTATAAACACACAATGAGCATAAATTAAAGAAATAAATATAAACAGTAAATTTACAAGTGTACAAAAAAGACAAACCAGGGAAATGAAAATGGATTCCTTCATCCCTAGTATGGTCGCCAAAGAAAATGTTGAGTAAAATAAATGGAATTCCTCCTCACAACATTTTTTCAAATCTTGTTTGGCTAAGACAAGATAGAAGGTATTATCACCCTAATTTATAGCCTTATTGAAAGTTCAATTAATCTTCAAGTTATTAACTTAAAGACCAACTATTGTTTTTTTTAATCATTTATCAAATGGAAATTGAAATAAAGAAGTCTGATTTTTTTAGTTAATAATTTAAACAAGAAGCAAAATCACGTAATCTGATAGAAATAAGAAAGACTAAGAGAGTTGTAAAAACATCAATGATTTTACTCATTCATTTTGTAATAGCCAATACACTTCACACACTTTCGAACTATGGACCAGATGAAAGTCTAGAAGCTTAAGGTAACACACATATTTTCCATCGACGCCTTCAAATCAAAACAAGAATGATAAGCCAACAACTATAGTTTGCACTCTGTTATGACTTTGCATAAGAATCTTATTTAGAACTGATAAATTAATCCAAAAACCAAAATAAGTTTGCATACTATCAAACAAACAATCAACCTCGAAGCATATCAGAATTCAATACTCCTTGGGCCTAGATTTTTGTCACCTTCAACAAACCCTTCTATCACAAGAAGTGTCTTAGCTTAGAAATCAGAGATGAATGAAGTAGTAATGAAATCTCACTTGGAAGTAAGAGCAGACCTTATCATAGAAATGTGTTCCTCCCCTTCCTTTTGTCCAGCTTACCTCCTTTTAATATCTCCAAGGTAGTTGAATTACTCAACCACTTCTACTTAATTTATTAAATAACAACTAGTTATTTAATAGGAGAGATGTTAAGTAAGTTAATAAATAATAATAATAATAATATGATAAGGGTATTAAATAAACGAATAAGTGGGGACCCTCTAATTCTCTTTAATGAATAAATAAACCATTTCATCCTTGTATATTCCACCTTGAATGCATGACATATCAATCTCACCACAGCATACAATCCATGTCATTATTATGTACAAAATTAAATAATCATAAGAGCCCCTTGTCACTCCATGTGGAAATTATGCAATTTATCAAACTCTATCCATTTCGTAATTTATCCAAACATGAAGCATGTAAAATATAAGGTTGTTCAAAACAGTGTTATCAAATATGAGCTGTCAAAATAAACATGAGTTTTCCAAAAATGATATGTTGTCCAAAATAAAGTGCAAACAAGTCCATATATAGGTGCTAAATAAATTGTGAGAAACCATATTTACTATGAGAGGCAGCCCCTCTCTTCCTATGACTACTCTCAGCCTTTTCATTTTTTCCAATTGATGAATCTTCCTTAGCATATTTCTTAACATTCTCCTGCATATGGGAAGTGATTGAATGAGAATATTCCTGTGATGATTTTGACCCGGTTGTTGCTACTTTCTCTTCCTCGAGGTTTTCTCCAAGCTCGGTGATTTTTTCCTTCTGATGGGCATGTGAGGCTTGGGATTGAGGCTGCAAATTTCGATGTGAAGGAGGTGGTGGTGGCAGTGAACCCATGGGGCATGCATGAAAGGGAAGTTTTTTGTAGGTTACCAATATTTGGACATCTGTGTGAGTGTCTGGGAGGAGGGTGCACAATATCTTTCCAACCATCTCATTTTGGCACAACTAAAGAATTGGAATTATGATTTGGAATTGGTATGCCAATATTTGGGTGGGGATTCTCAGGAATAGGCGTATGTTTGTAAGCTTGTTGGCCTGCTTGTAATAATTGATTAAACTCTTATGAATCTTCATCAAAAAGCATAGAGAACCTTAATATTGTGTTTCCCCTTTGCCAAGGACCCAGTCCTCTGCCTCTGTTATTACTCCTCTTGCTATGACTACCCTTGCTAAAAAATCTCATTCTAACACACATTCACAAATATCATAAACAGAGAACGATTAATCCATCATCTAAAATTTTGCAAAATAATAATTTAGACCTAGCTCTATATACATAACAATACATGTGCAAGTAGTCAATATTTATTCCACATTCCAAAACTAGTAATTACTCAGAACATGGATTTATAGGGCTCTTGGGATTTCATGATCAGGGTTGAAATTAACGGAAAATGGTAAGTATGATCGGAAATTGCAATATGGACTGCTCATTTACCATGACTAGTTCCATCACATCGTTATCATCCACATCTTTTAATATGAAACAGAGAAAAGATCAAACCAACTAAACACTCCCTTTTCAACTTGTATAATTCTTCCATGAAACATTTCTTACAAATATAATCCAAGCATGGGAATGAAACAAGTATTTGGGTTGATGAAAGAGATTGTAATGAATAAAAAATGTTAAGTATGACAGGAAAACATAATGGACATGCTTATACTACAATTATATCCAATATCATTCAATCCTTATAATTCCAACAAACAGGATTATAGTCACCATACAACCATAGTGTTCAATAAAATCGATCTATCTCTCGTTCCATAAAGTATCCATTTCGAAAGCATAGCTGTGAAATGTCACACAACAGTTATGTCATCACTCAAATTGTTCTCAAAATATTTTCCTGTCGCATTCCAATCATTATTTATTTTTTCAAATGATCAAAATCTATGTATTAGTCCATATTTGACACCAATTTTAGTGTTTAGTAAAAACATTACATATTATTGTCAACATCAAATACAAAACATTCATGTAAACAACGCTCAAAATATCAACAGAGTCATCAAACAAACATTTGAGTCATCCAAACAAACATTTTCTTTATTTGTGCTCTTAAATGATCGATTTCATTGCTTATCAAACAACACTCGAATAATCAAATCGTAACAATGCTTGTTCAGTCCGACCCCAAACTGGATAGATCCTCTTATTTGCAAGGAGATGACAGAAAAATATATGCATTGAAATTACTCAATCAATATCATGGTATTGTGCCCCTATTATGGCCAAAAGGTCATGAAATCAAACCCGATAGAGATGTCACGAAACAACAGGGGTTTCAAAATTTTATTGTTACTAAAGCACAACCATTAACTTTGTGAGTCCCAATGGGTTACTAAGAAACAATCTTACACTCTGGTGTGATATTTTTCACAAATATAATCATAACACACAGAGACAACGATGCCTCCTTCTTTGTTTTCATTCCCAAACAACAACCATAATCAAAATGACCAGGGTTTTACGGGATTGTGGTTGCCAATGAATAAAAAAATGTCAATAATAAGAGGGATTTGACCCAAAACATTTTAGTTCGGACGTGGCCCCACCAAAATGTTCATGTGGGTACACCAACAAGGTTATGCATAGGTTCGCATGACATTTTATTTCAAAAAAAAATGCAGGATCTGCATGTGACTTCTTTACATACAACACTAAAACACGAAAGACCCAAAGTACCATACTTTTCCATTTTAATGCACTATAGATAAATACATATCAACATGGTAAATAGGAAAACAACAACCATAACTATGGCGATCAACCATCTATCATAACATTCAAACTTCTGTGCATGCGTGTTTCCAAAAAGAGGAGCAAAAACACCTTATTTTCCTTCAAAATAGAACATGGAAGCATCAAACGACAAGCACAACATGCAGTTATAGATCTAGGCATAAATTATTAAGAAAAAATAACATTATATGATAGGGGATCGAAACCCTAGTACCTGGTGTTGTGCAGGTTAAAAGGCACCTTTGAGCAGTTGTTCTGGTACCAGAGCTCGATTTCCACTAACGAATGAAGAAAATTCCAAAACCCAAAATGGTAGCTTCGAACAAAAAGTTGGTGCATTAATTGTTGGTCATGTCGTGCTAGGGTGACAACCAACATTAATCACTTGCTAAACCCAACATAAGCAATGTTAAAACCTCAAGCAACCAATAGGTGCCAAGTAAGCACCATCTCATTTAGGATGACATGTTACCAATGCAACCACCTACCATATTAACCATCGTCGGCAAACAACAATGTCCAGCCTATGGTAACATATACAGAATGTCCCACATGCGTTCGAAATATCAACATTCACTAATATATGAACTTCCAAGACTTAGCCACCATAATTAAGATTGTCGACCATACCATGCAATGTTTATAAAATATAAATGTTGGATCATATAGATATGATATCTAATATGTTTGTGTTGTGGATAATATCCCATATGCGTTAAGACCTTCAACATTTTTCCAAATATAAATCATTATGTTATCACAATGTAACAATAAGGTCGACACTACCACATCCTTGTAGCTTGTCTAATATGTATTGGACCATGTACATAGAACCTGTGTAATATATATAAGTGATGTGATATGTGCATATGTATGCAGGTCACCCTTTTCTTGGATGTCTAAAATTCAACAGCTAGTGGGTAAATATCATGTCGATGCATTCATAAAAAAAATAACTCTTTTATCATTTGAAACAACAACCATANCCTAAATTCGTGGAGGAAGTTGGAGAGGGAAAACTAACTCCCCCACTATTTAACCAAGGCCATTTTGAGGCCATGGGGACAGCTTTGGAGAGCAATTTCAGAGCAGAGATGTTGAGGCAAGCCAAGTCAAAGCCAGTTTGAGGCAGGGAGACCGTTGAGGAGGAGATGCTGTCGGACGATTTCTGAGAGCTTGGGACATCAGTTTCAGGTGCCGTTTTTTGTGCATGGTTACAAATATCTGGGCGAACAAGACCAGATCAGTCTTGAGACCATTCGACATTGTAAAGATGTACTATTAAGATTTCGAACAGAAATAAAAAGCCTCCCCCACAAGAGAAAAGGCCCAGAGACGTAGGCAAAGTTGCCGAACTCTGTTATCAACCTCTCTGCATTATGGTTTGCTGTTTTTCATTGTTTTTCAGATCTGAAAATATGTTAATGGCTGTAGAATTCATTTTCTTTTCTCGCTCTTTTGTTAAGTTTCCCAATGATCAATTAATACATGCGAATAAAACTCAACCATAGTCATTCGAAAAATCCTGACGGATCACCAATGCAACCACCTACCATATTAACCATCATCGGAAAACAACAATGTCCAACCTATGGTAACATATACAGGATGTCCCACATGCGTTTGAAATATCAACATTCACTAATATATGAACTTCCAACACTTAGCCACCATAATTAAGATTGTCAACCATACCATGTAATGTTTATAAAATATAAATGTTGGATCATATAGATATGGTATCTAATATGTTTATGGTGTGGATAATATCCCATATGCATTAAGACCTTCAACATTTTTCCAAATATAAATCATTATGTTAACACAATGTAACAATAAGGTTGACACTACCACATCCTTGTAGCTTGTCTAATATGTATTGGACCATGTACATATAACCTGTGTAATATATATAAGTGATGTGATATGTGCATATGTATGTAGGTCACCCTTTTCTTGTATGTCTAAAACTCAACAACTAGTGGGTAAATATCATGTCGATGCATTCATAAAAAAAATAACTCTTTTATCATTTGAAACAACAACCATAAAACACTTTTTTTGGGGGATGATTTTGTCGAGCATTTGTTCTTAGAATCAAAAAATTCACAAAGAGGAGTTTTGAATACGATTTGAAACCACTATTGTTATCACTTAAAGCCAAGCTCATATCAAAATAATCATCATGCAGGTGATCCGTAAGTATCAAAGACAACCATCAACAATAAATAATTTACGTGACTTTTCCTTCAAAGGGGCTCTTCCTTGTTAT
>JASDQU010101226.1:95246-113717 GCA_032191745.1 Picea mariana | reverse complement strand
AAGATTTTTGAAAACTCTGTTGTATATGGGTGTCTGATGCATTGAGGATAGTGCATAAATAAGGGGAGGGGATTGTAATATTTCTCGTCTGAACCCAATTGTAAGTGTAATGTGAGTGTACTTAAGCTGGTGAGTTGTTTTGACATCATTTTGTAATGCACTCCCCATGGCATAGTGCGCGCATGAACTGCACAGTAAAAAGATGTAGTGTACACATTCCCGGATACCGTGCACAGTAACTAAAGTGCACACAGTGTGGAGGTCAGTGAGCCTCGTGTATATGATATGTGTTATAGGCAAGTGAGCTAGTTATTATAAGCTGGGATGCTTATGTTTTGGTATTAGGCCGGAGCACCTAGATGTTAATTAAAGCCAGTGCGCCTATTTTGTATATGTCTCATGATTAATATAAAATACATCGCTTCGCGCAGATCGACCACGATAAAAGAGATGGGGGAATGAACTTCACCAGTTAGGGAAAAGGAGGGACAAAATTCAAGGGAAAGGGCTAAGCTAGAGATCTTAAGCCAAAATGGAATATTATATTAATATTTCCTAAATCATAAAGTATGGATAATTATTTTATCCTAAGTTCTAAAGTTGGGGACAAGTGGACCAAAGTAACTTCCGATATGACAAATGTCAAGTTGGGGACATGCATTCATATCGTGGAGACTTAGCTCATTTGATGACTTTTTCAGGATCATTCTCATCATACTTCACGATCAGTTTCACGATGATTCCTTCCATCACTCAGTTATCTAGTCGGTAATTCCATGACCATTTTCCTTCACGCAATTCGTTATCCTTGAGACATCCATTTCACTGTATCTGAGCCTGTTCCTTAACCATTCTAATTGGTGTACCTGGTTATCTTAGGAGCGGGATTGAAGAAGCAAGTTGTTAGGCTTGTGGGAAATTGAAGAGGCGGGTTGTCAGGCCTGTGAGAAATTCTCCGAGCGAGAGAATTGTTGGGGATTGATTCTCGAAGGTGCTAAACTACACCTACAGTTCTCAGAGACTTCCTGTTTGGCCTATTGCTGAAACCCTGGAAGGGAAGTGGGGCAGCCCAGGGACTGTTGAGCAGAGAAGGGGCACACTACCTTGGGTGGGACAAGCATGTGGGGAATGAGAGGTTGCAGGTTGTTAGTTGAGCAAGCACCTGAGACAGAGTCTTTCCTGTTGTCTATGAACCTTAGCCTAGCTAGGAACCCCTTTACCCGGGTGGATTTCAGTCCCAGCTTGGGGGTGACTCACTGTTGAGAGTGACGAACAGTGTAGTCTAAGGCTGGGAGGTTCGTGGACGGTCTGTATGCAGTTGGTGACAATATTTCCAATATAAGTACCAATCGTATGATAAAATTATATGCTGTATTTTTATTTATGTGCTTATGTTATGGTTTATCATATATGTGATTATAATTGCCTATATGTTTATGGGTATTTCCTTGTATATGCTGCATATCTGTGTTTACTGTTATTTTAGTATGAAATCGTATATTACAGAATGTAATTGTTTGTTTATGTTTATATGTAAATCTTCCACAAGGGTTTTTTATGTATATGTCTAAGTTGCATGCAGTTTGAAGAGAAAATTTATGTGGCATAGCTCAGTTGAATACGGGGTATGTTACTGTATGTTTCGCAGTAGGAGAACGAAAGTGTTCCCTAAAGTAGCATGGCCTAACCTGTTTAAGGCTGGGGATGTTACCAACTAGTATCAGAGCATGAAAGATTTCTCTGGAGTGGCATTCCCCGGCCTGTGGGTGGCCGAGGGACATTACATTGTGGTTCTCATGCACTATACATGCAAGCACATGTCCCCAAGTAGGAGCCAAATGTTATCCCCATTTTGTGGATAACTAAGGAGATTATGTCTTGAGGCCCTCAGGTTGCAGATATGTAGTGTCGAGAGGCTACATGACCAACACTACCATTTGCACAGATGGAAAACTCACTCACCACCACAGATGGTCATAGGTTTTCATATGGCATCCACCACACCAGCTTGCTTTTGAAAGGCGGTGCCTTGCTCCATGAGGTACAAGTCAATATTATGGTGAGCATCGTTTCAACATTCAAGCCATTTGATTATGGTGTATCTTAGACTTCTCTAGATTTCATTATATAGACTTGGACATTATTCCTTTTTCCTTGCTTCACCTTGGTGGTTTACATTGTGCCCTAGTAAGTGGTCTTCTTTGGGAATGGGTTTGCTACTAGGAACTCCCTTAATGAGCCATTGTATCGTTCCCAACCATACTTACCACTTTCCATCATTGTTCCCCTCCATTTCCTTATCTCTTTGGATTTTAGGGTGTATTGACCCAAGAAGGAGTTGTCCCTCATTCTATGGGAGGAAGGGGCTAAAGGCCCAGAGGGGTTGTTGTTGGGTAAAAGATAAAATCCTTATATAAACCTTCCAAATGATTCGCCTAGGGATCACCCAAGAAAGAAATGAAACACTTATCTTTGAGTAAAGGGGGCCCAAAATATATAAAAGAATGCTTGAAAGGTTAGTTGAAGGATAGGAGGTCTCATCACGAGCTGACCTATCACGTATGAGCCGACCTATCACATGCATTGTGGACGACGGTACCACACACCCTCAACAAAGGCACCCATGAATGAGACACTACGACCTATTGTATGTCATGATCCCTATGCCCATTGAGTCTTGACCCCAACCGCTTCATCCATTTTACATGGCCTAGAGAAAGATCTTTTCGAAGCTCTCCTTGTCCTAGGGAAATATCTACCCAATAGGACACCTCATCAACCCTCCCATATTCAAGCTTGACAAGTCGCATAGTGTCTTTGAGTTGTTAATTGTTTTATATAGTGATCTATGATGCACATGCTTACATGGATTATTTATTGATTGGATTCACTTATCATGATGTTATGACTTGAGATCCTTGGAGGGAGTTCTCATTAGTCTTTGCAGGACCTAGTTGGTGGACATTTTGGGGAAAACAAGCCTAGCTTGGGATTCCATGGGGATACAAGCCCACAGGTTGGATGTCAGGGGCCCACATGCCATATGAGAGAGATCAAACTTGGAAGGCCTTGATGATGACTTGGACGACCTAGCCCAACCCTCCCTTGCCAAGCAATTTTCCCAGGAAGGAAAAAATGTCTTATTTTTTAGCTTGATGTCATGCTTTTTGGGCTAGGGCATAGCGGTGAGGTGCCACTCTTATGACACATGAACATTTTGAGGAGAAGAGGGTCTTCACCATGATGATAGTTCTTAGATGCTTTACATGTGGCCTTTGGAGGCCTACCCATGCTTCTCCAACACCAACAACTTCCTCAAAGTGGAAAAATGCATCCTAAAGGGGTGATGTCCTTCTAAATTAGGATTTTATTTGTGCAAAAAGTGAAATTTTAAGTGAATTTTTTAATATTACTTTGTTAAGGGGGAAATATTAGGGTTGTTGACCCCTAATGTTTTGGTTTACTCCTTAATTTGTGGACAAACTATGTTAGCTAAATTTTGTATAAATAGAGATCATAAGATATCATTTTAAAACATAACTCTCCCTCTTATGAGAGGAATTGGTCTGAAATTTTCAGCTATCTAGGCTCTTTTATCTCTTTTGCACTTGTTTATGGCTATACTTATGAATGGTTGATGGAAGAAGTGATGTGCTAGCCTTGGAAGGCTTATCTATTGCTATTGTGGTGGATTATCTTGGCATTTTTCCTTGAATTGGTATGGATTTTACTTTCTTGCTATCATTTGTTTCAAGTAAAGGTTTTGGTGCTAGGAACTAGGTGGGGAGTATAAGGTCATACACCCCCACCATAATATTCATCATTTTATGCTTCATATCATTGACTTCACTAGGGTTTTATAGATAAGTATAAGGGCATACACCCTCTTAGCTTAAACCTTAGCTAGAGAAACTTTCTTGGGAACTAAAAGGGCTTACACTCCCAAGGAGGTAGCTTCTCTAGATCTTGTTTATTTGACTCCATTTACCCAATAGTAAAGTCACTAGTCATAGTTTTTTGCATTGGAGATATAAAATCATTTCCTTGGGGAACGTGATTTTCGGTCATTTTTACTTCTTGCAAAGTGGATTGTACTCCTTCTTCCTTGGGCACCTCACAACCACTAGGGCATCCCCATCAAGGGGTTACTTCTTGTTGTTGTTACAAAATTTCATCCTTAGCCATTAGTGTTGCAGAAACCCTAACTCATTTGCTTGAATAACTCTCTTATCAACCATTGGATTTTGCTCAAAGTTTGCACACTTACTCTCCTTGGCAAAGTTTGAGAGGATTTCAGTGGCTGATTTTCTTGTTGTAATACATTGAATGTTACAGCCATAAGGATGATACAATTTGTTGCAGACAAGTATATACAACAACTTTATCTTTTGTGCTAGAATATTGGCTTTTCATCTTGAGTTTAGCTAGTCTTTCTCTTTTAGTTTATGCTTGATCTCTAGCACTTATTGAGCAGATTATAATAACATTTACTTGATATATATTGTTATCTACTGCTGCAAATTAGGGACATCAAGCTTAACTTTCTGATCCAACTAACATATATCATTGCAAAGTGTATTTTCTTGTGCCTCGGGTAGGTACAATCATCCAGAGAAGTACTATACATGTGGGGTAGCAATTACTTGACTTGCAAGGAATATATATCTACCTTGTATTCCACTTATACTTGACCTCTATGGAGCTTACAAAACTCTTTTATGCCACTCAGTTAGGATTTTATGCCCCCAGACCAAATTGGCCACATGTCCTTGAATGGCTTGAGGAGGCGAGTTGCAACTCACGATAAAACTCAAATCGAGACTCGGATGGGAAAATTGTTAGTTGCATTGGATCCGTAGCACCGAGTTTCAGTTAAGGGGGGGGGGGCCTCCGCTCTCATTCCATCCATCGAAAAATCATTTGTTGGAGTATCTACGGCACTAGGGTTTTGGTCAATGAGGCATAATGCAATTTCTGAAGAGGAGGTTTATTTTCAAGAACAATATGTTTGGAATTTGTAGGTAGTGTAGTCACATGAGCATGGGCCAAATAGACTTGTGGGAGCTTAAAAAACTCTATTATTTTTCTCGGTTTATATTTTATGCCCCCAGACCAAATTGGCCACATGTCCTTGAATGGCTTGAGGAGGCGAGTTGCAACTCACTATAAAACTCAAACCAAGACTCGGATGGGCAAACCGTCAGTTGCATTGGATCCCAAGCATCATATTTTATCTAAGGGGGGGCTTTACTACCGTTCTATCCAAATAAAAATCGTTTGATGGAGTATCTACGACACTAGGGTTTTGGTCAATGAGGCATAGTGCAATTTCTGAAGAGGAGGTTGATTTTCAATAACATTGTGTCAGGCATTTGTGGGTAGTCTATTCATGTGGACCTTGGGAAAATAGACTTGAGGGAGCTTACAGAACTCTGTTATGCTGCACGGTTTGGATTTTATTCCCTCAGACCAAATTGGCCACATGTCCCTGAATGACTTGAAGAGGCAAGTATCAACTCGTGATAAAACACATCTCGAGACTCAGATGGGAGAACCGTTAGTTTCATTGGATCTGTAGCACCATGTTTCATCAGCCCTCCGCTGTCATTCCCTCCATTGGAAAACCATTTTTTGGAGTATCTTCGATGCTAGGGTTTTGGTCAATGAGGCATAGTGCAATTTCTGAAGAGGAGGTCGATTTTCAAGAACGCAGTGTTGGAAATTTATGGGTAGCGTAGTGATGTGGGCCTTGGAAAAATAGACTTGTGGGAGATTACAGAACTCTGTTATGCCGCTCGGTTTGAATTTTATGCCCCCAGACCAAATTGGCCACATGTCCCTGAATGACATGAAGAGGCAAGTTGCAACTCGTGATAAAACTCAAACCATGACTAGGATAGGAGAAACGTCAGTTGCTTAGATCCGAAGAAGTGGGTTTCATCTAGGGGGCGCCCTCCGCTTTCATTCCATACACTGGAAAACAATTTTTTGGAGTATCTTCAGCACTAGGCTTTTGGCCAATGAGGCATAGTGCAATTTCTGAAGAGGAGGTTGATTTTAAAGAACATTGTGTCAACATTTGTGGGTAGTGTAGTCACATGGGCCTTGGCCAAATAGACTTGTGGGAGCTTACAGAACTGTGTTATGCCGATCGATTTGGATTTTATGCCCCCAGACCAAATTGGCCACATGTCCCTAAATGGCTTGAAGAGGCGAGTTGCTCAGTTCTTATTACATATGTTTTGCTCAGTGCTTATTACATATGTTGGCTCAGTGCTTATTCCATCCACCAAAAAACCATTACATAGGGTTTTTCTTAATGCTTATTACATATGTTTGACAATTTAACACCTTGTTAGGCTAGACATGGCAAGGCAAGTGAAGGCAAGGCATGGCATGGGAAGGCATGGGAAGGAAAGGCATGGGAAGGAATGGCATGGAAAGTGAAATAAAGTAAATTGAAGGCAAGTAAAGACAAGTGAAGGCAAGGCAAGTGAAAACAAGGCATGGCAAGGCAGGGTGTGGCATGACAAGGCAATGAATGGAAAGGCAAAGAAAGGCATGAATGGCAAGGTAAGGCAAGGAAAGTGAAGGCAAGGCAAGTGAATGCAAGGCAAGGCAAGTGAAGGAAAGGAAAGGAAAGTGAAGGCATGGAATGGAAAGGCATGGCAAGGCAAGGCAAGGCATGGCAAGGTAAGGCATGACATGGAATGGCAAGGCAAGGCAAGGAAATGAAAGGCATGGAATGGCAAGGCAATGCAAGGCAAGTGAAGGAAAGGAAATGCATGGAAAGACATTTCATGGTAAGGAAAGGCATGGGATGGCATGGAATGGAAAGTGAAGGCAAGGCAAGCAAAGTGAAGGAAAGGAAAGTGAAAGCAAGGAATAGTGAAATTTGGTCAATGAAGGCATAGTGCAATGAGGCATAGTGCCTTACTAGGGTTTTGGTCAATGAGGCATAATGAAATTTGGTCAATGAAGGCATGGAAAGGAAAGGCATGGTAAGGAAAGGAAATGCATGGAAAGACAATGAATGACAAGGCAAGGCATGAATGGTAAGGCAAGTGAAAGCAAGTGAAGGAAAGGCAAGTGAAGGAAAGTGAAGGCAAGGCAAGTGAATGAATGGCAAGGTAAGACAAGGAAAGACATAAATGGAAATGCAAGTGAAGGAAAGGAAAGTGAATGAATGGAAAGGCAAGGAAAGGCAAGGCATCAATGACAAGGCAAGTGAATGCAAGGCGAGTGAAGGAAAGGCAAGGCAAGGCAAGGAAATTGAAGGCAAGGCATGGGAAGGCATGGCATGGAAAGTGAAGGCAAGGCAAGTCAAGGAAACTCAAGGCAAGTGAAGGCAAGGGAAGTGAAAGCAAGGCATGGCAAGGAAATTCAAGGCATGGAATGGCATGAAATGGAAAGTCATGGCAAGGCAAGGCAAGGCATGGAAAGGAAATGCATGGCATGGAATGGAAAGGAATGGAATGAAAAGACAAGGCAAGGAAAGTGAAGGCAAGGCAAGGCAAGGCATGGCATGGAAAGGAAAGGCATGGGAAGGCATGGCATGGAAAGTGAAGGAAAGGAAAGGAAAATCAAGGCAAGGAAAGTGAAGGCAAGGAAAATGAAAGCAATGCATAGTGCAATTTGGTCAATGAAGGAATAATGCAATTTGGTCAACAAAGGCATGTCAAGGCAAGGCATGGCATGGAAAGGAAAGGCAAGGCATGGCATGGAAAGTAAATGAATGGAAATGAAAGGTAAGGCAAGTGAAAGCAAGTGAAGGAAAGGAAAGTGAAGGCAAGGAAAGTGAAGGGAAGGCAAGGCAAGGCAAGTGAAGGAAAGGCATGGGAAGGCATGGCATGGCAAGTGAAGGCAAGGCAAGGAATGTGAATGAAAGGCAAGTGAAGGTAAGACAAGTGAAATAAATTCATGGTATGGCAAGGAAAGGCAAGTCATGGAAAGGTATGGCAAGTCAATGCATGGAATGGCAAGGCAAGACATGGGAAGGCTGTAGAAATTTAGATGACAAAATCAACAAGTACTAAGTTTTTTCATACACTTAGAAACCTAAAGATATTTGTCTTCTATGAACTTTGAAATGTCTAAACCCACATTCATAAATTACCAAAAGTAGAAATACACATTGCTAAGCAATTTTACAATGAAATAAACACAATGAACAACAACCATTCAACCATGAAATACTCATAAAAATAGGCAATGCCAGGGAAAACCCCAATGTGTAGAAACCCAAAGAGAGAGAGATTTTATTAGCTTCAGGGAATATATATCAGCAACAACAATACAATTTCCAGCCAAGAGAAAACCACTTGCAACACCTAAATTGTCCCTCCAAATTTTTGCCTTGAAAAGTGTTCCAAGTCCGTATTGTTGTATGACCCACCCAGAAAAAATAGAACCTCACAAATAGTGTCAATATGTTGTACAACCAGATATGTACGACCCTGCTGCAGCAAGAAAAATCCTCCAAAACATTCTCGAAAATTGTGCCAAACAGTGCCTCAATTTCTGTGCCCTATTTCTCTTGTTGTACAGATTGTACAGATCCATACAGTATGGCCTCCAACATAGCAATAAATTACAACACTCAAAAAATAGAAATTTCTCTCTTGGGAAATGTGCCCAAGCTCTCTTGGGAAATGTTCCCTCCTTGCTGCCCTCTTTCCTCTCTCAAGCTCTCTCGAAAATATTCGCAAACTCTTCTCATTCTATCTTGCACACTACCCAATGCATTCTCTTATAATATGAACGTGACCCTTCACCTTCTCCAACCCTAGATCTAATGGCCAATATCTAATCTTTCCTTTACAAGATCAAGGGTCATGATTCATTCCCTCAAAAATAAATCACTTAAAAATATTAATGTACATTTTCACTTATAACATAAGTGCACTTTATGAAATAAAGTCACTTTAATATTAGAAGGTACACTTTATTAAAAGTCACTTTAATAAACAAACCACTTTATCACAACTTTATAAAAACCTATTACAAAGTCAAGTGTCTAGTAGTGTAGGTACAAGGTTACTTCTGCATACAAGACACACATGTAGAGTACCTCTCGAGATAAAAATCTAACACTCCCTCTTAGCGAGGGATGTATTCGTTGCCATCTCCACCATCTGATCCCATCACATTGTACTCAGTAGGATCTCCCTCTGAACCTGGAGCCATCATCAACACCTACACATATCTCGAACCAGAAGACATCCTCTTGACAGCTACTATGAACCCTAATCTCCTAGGAGAATCCACTCCACCCTAAGCATCGATTCAATCACACTAGTTGAGCCTCCTGCCAGTGATCAGAAGAGACTCCCTCTCTTCTCTCAGAATGCAAGAAAGAATCCTTGGGCCCATCGTAGTCCTAGGAGCCTCCTACTACTCATCCGACGTTGAATCATATCTTGAAGGTTGTCCATGAAACATGTACAACATGTCCACCCAATCACCAATCAGTTGTGCTTCCACCAAGTCCGCTCCCTCCCTATAGATAAGTACATGTCCCCTCTTAAACAATGTACAATATCCATCATTCTCCAAGGCTAAGACTGAGAGAAAGTTAACCCTCAACCCTGGAACAAAAAGAACTCCATCAAGCTCTAGGAATCCTCCATACTCGAGTTGGAATCTAACCCTTCCAAATCCATGTACATCTCTCGCCATACCTCCTTCACTCTCCACCATTCGGTCAGGACCTGTCTCTTTGATAATAAGGAATACTCGCCAGATTCTTGTCATGTGACAAGAGGCTCTACTGTCAACAATCCATCTAATATCACCCCCAAATCCTCCACTATTGACATTGGATACTAGAGTAACCAAAGAAAAATCCTTATCAAACTTGGAAGAAAATTCCTCCATAGCAGTTGTATCAGTCCCCTCCCATTCCTTCCTCTTCTTCTTCTTCTCAGGACACTAATAAGCAAGGTGCCCCAGCGGATTACAACAATAACATCTAACTTTAATTAAGTCCCTCCCATAATTTCCTTTCTTCTTGCTCTTTGCAGCAAGAACAACGTTCTCCTCATCTCTTTCTTCCTTCTGTCCACTGCTATGAGATCCCTCCAGGATCTCCTCCTGATTTAAATCATCCCACATATTTCTCCAATCTAGAAGATGCTCATGACCCATCATACACTTCATGAAGACTTCCCATTCCTTGGTGAAGCCTTTCAAGGCTATCCTCACCAACTCTAAATCTGATATGACCTCCCCAACTGCAGCTAGCTCATATTACACTTGAGCTACCCAAGTAAGATAAGAATACACACTCTCCCCCTTACCCATCTTGGTATCATGCAGCTTATCCTTCAAGGCCATCTTCTGGTTCTCATTCTTCACCTCAAATAAATTCTCAAGTGCATCCTACATCTCTTTGGATGTCTTCTTCTCATCCAAGTGTGGAATAAGATGGTCCTTCACCCCATCCAGAATAATCCTCTGAGCTTTGGCCTCCTTTACTTCATGCAAATCCAAAGCAACAGGATCTGTTGTGGGAGCCACAACAACAAAACTGACATAGTTCCTAATCTAGTTCTCCTTGAGAACGACTGACATCTGGACCTTCCACTACAAATAGTTGGAAATTCCATCCAAACGATCCTCAAATATAATGCATGCATCCATATTCCCTGTCACTTTTCAAAGGAAAAACAAACAACAGATTTTCCCCTTCAAACTTGCCCAAAAATCTCACTGCTCACTGTCACTCAAAGTCCAAGCTCTGATACCATGTAGAAATTTAAATGACAAAATCAACAAGTACTAAGTTATGTCATACACTTAGCAACCTAGAGATAATTGTTTTCTATGAAATCTAAAATGTCTAAACCCACATTCAGAAATTACCATAAGCATAAATACACATTGCTAATCAATTTGCAGCGGAATAAACATAATGAACAACAACCGTTCAACCATGAAATACTCAGAAAAATAGGCAATGCAGGGAAAACCCCAATGTGGGGAAACCTAAAGAAAGAGAGATTTTATTAGCCTCAGGAAAGATATATCAACAACAACAATACAATTTCCAGCCAAGCGAAAACCACTTACAACACCTAAATTGTCCCTCCAAATTTCTTCCTTGAAAAACATGCCAAGTTCGTATTGCTATACGACTCACCTAGAAAAAACAACACCTCGAAAACAATGTCAATATGATGTACGACCAACTTTGTATGACCCTGCTACAGCAAGAAAATTTCTCCAAAATAGCCTTGAAAGGTGTGCCAAACAATGCCTCAATTTTTGTGCCCTCTTTCCCTTGTTGTGCAGACTGTACAGATCCGTACAACACGACCTCCAACATAGAAATAAATTACAACACTCACAAAAAAAAAAAATCTCTTGGGAAATGTGCCCAAGATCTCTTGGGAAATGTGCCCTCCTTGTTGCCCTCTTTCCTCTCTCAAGCTCTCTCGAAAATCTCTCTCAAACTCTTCTCATTGTATCTTACACACTACCCAATGCATTCTCTTATAATCTGAAAGTGACCCTTCACCTACTCCAACCCTAGATCTAATGGCCAAGATCTAATCTTGCCTTTACAAGATCAAGGGTCATGATTCATTCTCTCCAAAATAAATCACTTTAAAATATTAAAGTACATTTTCACTTTATAACATAAGTGCACTTTATGAAATAAAGTCACTTTAATATTAGAAGTTACACATTATTAAAAAGTCACTTTAATAAAAGAACCACTTTATCACAACTTTATAAAAACCTATTGCAAAGTTAAGTGTCTAGTAGTGTAGGTACAAGGTTACTTCCACATACAAGACACACATGCGCAGTACCTACCGAGCTAAAAAGCTAACAAAGGCATTGTATGGTAAGTGAAGGCATGGCAAGGCATGAATGGCAAGGAAAGGCAACTCAAGGCATGAATAACAAGGCAAGGCAAGTTAAGGCATGAATGGAAAGGCAAGGAAAGGAAAGTGAAGGCAAGGCAATGAAATCATGGAAAGGCATGGCATCGTATGGAAAGACATGGCATGGAAAGGAATGCAATGGTATGGAAAGGCATGGCATGGAAAGGAATGACATGGTATGGAAAGGCATAGCTTGGAAGGAAAGTGAAGGCAAGGCAAGGAAAGTGAACGAAAGACAAGTGAAGGCATGGCATGGCAAGTGATGGCAAGGCAAGTGATGGGATGGAAAGGCAAGGCAAGTCAAGGCATGTCATGGAAAGTGAAGGCAAAGAAAGGCAAGACAAGTAAAGGTAAGGCAAGGCAAGTGAAGGCAAGGAAAGCATGGAAAAACAAGGCATGGCATGGGTATATTTTAAGGCAGGGTATATTTTAACATCATTACAAATATTTTAACAACAGTCAAAATGAAGCCAAAATTATTCGCTTTACATACCTATATGGTCATTCAAGTAGACCATCAGGATCACTTCTAATACTAATGGTTTCCATTAACTTCTCGTGCTTAGAGTAAGGAAAGAAGTATCGTACTTTTGATGAGTTCTTTCTTGGCATTGTTTGTATTTGGAGGTTTGTACCAATAACCAAGTTTGTAAAGTGGTATACAACTTGACCTGGTTTATAATCTTGAAATACATAACCACCTTTATTTCATGTTCTTTCATCCCGTGTCAGATATTCTCCTTTAATAACCATCGACCCAATCAGAAATTTAATTCCTTCGGAGTCTATTACTAATCACATGAGGATATGATTTCCCTCTAAGCATCATGCCAACCAATAATCAGTGCCCCATTTATTATCTCTTGGGGAAACCACTGCATATATGTGCCCTGTAAAAAATGGAGTGCCAAAATGTGAGTCCACTTAATGACCAAATCATAAAACATTAATTCTAGTTATTCAAAATTTAATAGAAGGATTCAACAAACCTGGTAGTATGAGATCTAAGACATGATCATAATCTGTTGAGATGCTTGATTGGTCCTACTTCAATTGGGATAATTCCATAGTTATACGTTTACCAATGTGGAGTGATACACGATCCCATCTATCAACCCAGTCTTTCGATTCACAATCATCCCATTCATTACTACTACAAGGAACACAGAAGCAAAAGAGTTTTCTCATCCATATTCCAACTATTGCATTGTCGGATGTTCTAACTGAATGGAATCCACAAGTTCTCTTGAATTTTTTGCATTCATACCACTGTGATCGATCTACATTGAGCACCTCCCAAACATATCTATGTACATGTCCTTTCTCGTGTGATTGGTCTTCACGAGTTCTTGTTCCCTCTTACTGAAGAACACCATTCAACAATGGATTTTGCATCTCAAATGAGGGAAGCAGTAGTGAACTTCATTTATTTTTTATGTAATGCTCATTTTATGAATGCACCTACTTCATCATGCTCCCCTTTCTCGTGATCAGACTCAAAATAGTTCCAAATGTGTGGTATATTTATTTTTTTGTGTAACATACACAACCATTGAAATACAAAAGAATTTTTAAATTGGCCTGCGCAACCATCTGACCAAATCCAATGTTGATCCATCTATATGTTCTTCTCCTTAAGGTGATTTTACAACAATTAAAAACAATGGCATACGTAGGCTAAGTCATGGCACATATCATCGCTTATGTAGAAGTGAGTCTTTCAATATAACTATGTTTTGTTCATTACTATCTGATCCATGCATGTATGTGATATGTACCATTTTGTTGACCTTCTCTGAGTGATAATATTGGATTTGAATCTCATTTTGCGGTTGAAGGTAGTTCTCAGCAAAATCAACCACTGATAACACAGTACCAACAAGAAATGTAACTTTGCATATTCTAAAATGCTTGTCTAGCCATCGAACCACATGGACATGCTAAACATAATGTCGTGTATTTTCGACGAAGTCCTTCATGAAGTCACAAAGTCGTACTTGGGAAGTAACCAATTGTATCTTGTTTCTTTCATGTCCTCGATCAATATAAAATGTCACATATTTAAAGATTTTCAAGGAAACCTCCTTCCTCCCCAATTCATACTCATTTCTTACATGGATGCACTTTCTTAGTGATGTCATTCCACAACACCGGGGGCATCTCCCATCTAAGCATGTTTTTTGATAAAATGTAAAACCCTTTGGCCTTGCATACAAGATGTTGTGAATAAAGTCTCAAGATGACGACGACATCAATATAATTGGGAATTCCTACAAAAGGGTGTTATGCAAAACACATAATATATATATATATATGTGTGTGTGTGTGTGTGTGTGTGATAATAATAACCATACTCAATGTGATATCTACAACAACACGTGTTACGAATTGTGTGTATTTGAACATACCAAGACTTGCATTTATGGAAATATATTTGGCCTAATTTAAGTGCACTATGTATTGTTCTGAATCTCTCATACAATTATGTATGTGTAATGTCAAAAAAGTGTTTAATATGGGGTTCACGGTCCTATATCCCCTTCTCAATTTTAGTACATCTTTTTGGTTGGAAGAAGGACTTGAATTCTCAATCCATAAATCCTGAACTAGTCCCTCAATCACTCCAATTAACTTCATGTCAGAACAAGGTAGCCTTCCAGTGAAGGCCCACAAATCTGTTGGGGCACCTGTGTCGAGGCTATCTCATCTATGAGAATACTTTCTAAGGATTTTTACATTGCATCTCAGGAGGTGATAGGTTTGTTGTAGAAAATGATGTTTTCTTGTGATCTTGATAACAAATGACTGGGACAAGACACGTTGGTCTGCATTGCGGTCTTTAGGACGAGACTTCTTACCAATTCTTTGAAAAGTATCTACAAGGTTTCGAACAATATGATGATTTTTTTCTACACTTTTGATTGTTTTAATGTCTAAAATTCTCTTAACAGTAGTCAAACTTCTAGATTTTAACAAAGATAAAAATAATTGATATTTAGAAGCATCAGATTTTGGTTCAAAATATTCTTGAATGATTTTATAAGAGTGATAACGAATAGTACAGTTATGGCAGCTTACCTTCAAGTGATGCTAGGACACTTTCATCGACCTGAATGTGTTTAGGATTTATTTGTCGCATAGTGGTCAATCTAGGTAGGGACGATGAACCCCTATTCTAACACTCTTGACCTCCCTATTTTGGAGTTAACAATGTTACAGTTCTTTCCCCTTCAATCACCGACGGATCAACTATGGGAGGAGAGTGGGCATGGGTTTGTCTAGTTTCTGGAACATTTGACTGTCCAACAAGAGATTGCACCTCATGACCTTCTTCACCACAATGTTGTACACCAGTTTCTTCTCTAATTTTGTCCATTGTATAATCATCTCCAAGCAAATTCTCCATCATATGGTCATCCACAAAAATTTGTCTTGATGATATTTTTTTGGATTGCTCTCTAATTAACTCTTGTTCTTTTATTCTGGTGATGCAGGAGAAACAATAGCGGCATCTATTCCGCTATAATTTGGATTTCCCTCTTCTGAAATCCTATGCTTTGACATACGTAACTTTTCTTTTTCTCTTTCTTTTTCTACCTTTTTGATTGATTTGTTTTTTCTCGAGGACTTTCTTTCTCGAATCCGGTAGTTCCCCATGTTTAAAGATAAAAAATGGTTTCCAAACACCCACCACAAATTTGTCTTTGTATTATGTAATAAGGCACAACCAAGTGGAGAAATTTGTTTTTGTATTACAAAAGAAGACACATCTAATAATTCCAATTTTGATTCCAATTCCAATTGCACTTGGACAAATTTGTCTTACAATTCCAAGAATACACAAGAACATACAAACAACAATTCCAATTTCACTTGGACAAATTTGTCTTCCAATTCCAAGAAGATACAAACAACAATTCCAATTTCACTTGGACAAATTTTTCTTCCAATTCCAAGAAGACACAAGAAGATACAAACAAGAATTCCAATTGCACTTGGACAAATTTGTCTTCCAATTCCAAGAAGACACAAGAACATACAAACAACAATTCCAATTTCACTTGGACAAATTTGTCTTCCAATTCCAAGAAGATACAAACAACAATTCCAATTTCACTTGGACAAATTTATCTTCCAATTCCAAGAAGACACAAGAAGATACAAACAACAATTCCAATTGCACTTGGACAATTTTGTCTTCCAATTCCAAGTAGACATAAGAAGATACAAACAACAATTCCAATTGCACTTGGACAAATTTGTCTTCCAATTCCAAGAAGACACAAGTAGATACAAACAACAATTCCAATTGCACCTGAAAAAGTTGTCTTCCAAATTTTCCTACAATGGTCTAGAAATAGCACAAAAGTCTCTATGAATATAACAAGAACACTAAAATAAGTAAAACATGTCTGTGTGGGTTGTTTTTTTTTTAAGTTGTCACGAAATTTTTTCAGCCATGAGATAGAGGAGGTGGGGTCTTCTTGGAACCAAAAAATTCCTAGCAGGAATGTGCACACGTTCCTAGAACACATGTGCACTAAAGCGTGTGTGCATTCTAGGAACGTGCCGCATTCCTGCTGAGCATAAACGACCAACATCTACAACTTAGTCAAGTCATACAAGCACATGCGTGCTCTTAATGCAATGGATATAGCATTTAATATACACCAAACATATTTATGAATAAATATGTATAGGGGTATGGGGACAACTAAGGCCTAAGGGGTTAGGATTGAAAGTGTTTTCAAGGATAGAGCAATGGTTATAGCACCAAGATGTGGGTGATGTGAGTGAAAGGGTTGTACACAAGGTATATGCATAGTGCACTCAAGGCTCAAGTGTAGAGAGGGTTAAGAACTGAGTATAAGTTGTTCCTAGGCTTAGATGGAGCTAGGGGGGTCTATGTCAAGCTCTAGGTCAATGTCTAAATCTATATCTAGCTCTATGTGGTAGTCTAGGTCATGGTCTACGTCAAGCTTTGGGTTATCATATAAATCTAGCTCTAGCTCTATGCCATGGTCTAGGTCATGGTCTAGGTCTATGTCATGGTCATCGTATAAGTCTAGGTCATGCTCCATGTCTTTCCATGTCTAGGTTTAGGTCTAGTTCTTGACATTTATAGGTCAAGGCCATTTCTTTGCTTGCAATGTAGGGAGGAGGGATGCAAAGAGAGGAAGAAAGAGAGTGTGAGAGGGGGAGAGGGGAGGTAGAGAGTGAGAGAGTGAGAATATGGGGGGTCTATGTCAAGCTATAGGTCATCATCTAACTCTATATATAGCTCTATATCGTGGTCTAGGTCATGGTCTACATCAAGCTCTAGGTCATCATCTAAATATAGCTCTAGCTCTATGTCGTGGTCTAGTTCATGGTCTAGGTCTATGTCATGGTCTACATCATGGTCATCGTATAGGTCTAGTTCATTCTCCAAGTCTTTCCATGTCTAGGTATTTCTATGTCTAGGTTTAGGTCTAGGTCTTGACATGTCTAGGTCAAGGCCATTTATTTCCTTATGATGTAGGGAGGGGGGATACAAAGAGAGTAAGAAAGAGACTGTGATAGGGGGAGAGTGGAAGAAAAAGAGAGTGAGGGATATGGAGATAGAGAGGGAGGGTAGAGAGTGAGAGAGTGAGAGGAAGGGGGAGGGAAGAGGGACGGGGGTTAGATAAATGGAAAGAGTGCAAGGTGGGGAGAGTGGGGGAGGGAGCGAGAGAGTGGGGGTTAGATGCAAGAGGTAAAGATATAATGGGATAGAGATGGATTGTTTGAGAGTGTGATAGGGTGGGAGAGGAGGACCAAGAGGGGGGGTTAGAGAGAGAGAGAGGTGGGAGAGAGAGTGAGAGTGATACTAACAAAAAATAGAGAGAGAAAGAGGTGGTAGATGTAGGAGACAAAGAGGGTAGAGATAGTGGGATGGAGGGACAAAGAGGAAGAGAAAGGAGGAGAGAGACAAAGAGAGAGAGGAGGAGACTTGGAGGGGGGGAGAGAGAGAGAGAGAAGGGGGGAGGGAAAGGGAGGGAGGAGGGAGAGATTCGAAGAGTTGATATATAGAGAGGGATTCAAACATTGACTGTGAATAAATAATATCGAATCAACTATAAGATTATGCTTATATTAAAATTAAAAAGTAGAGTCAACGTACCATAATCATCATTAAATCATGTGAGATCATTATTAAACCATATGTGAATGATCATATCCATAAAATATCATTATAAAATAAGAGGTATAGGCATATTGCACTTAGGGCTTGGGTGTGTATGGGGTTGAGGGTAGAGTATAGGTTATGTGTAGGCTTAGATGGAAATAGGGGGATCTAGGTGATGGTCTAGGTCCAACTCATGGTCTAGATCATGGTCATGTTCATATAAGTACTCGTATAAGTAATACATTGGAATAAGAAGAAAAACTTAATACTCACCTTATAGGCAAGGCTACATTTCTCTATTGCACATATCATTTATTTTTTGTGAGAAATGCCTCACCTTTAGATGGACAAAGAGAGAGGGAGGTAGAACTAGGGGGGGAGAGAGAGAGAGAGAGAGAGGAAATTAGAGAGTGAGAGTGAGACTAACAACAC
>JASDQU010101226.1:43692-77863 GCA_032191745.1 Picea mariana | reverse complement strand
ATCCAAAAATTAGGGAATCGGAGCGCAAGATATCAGGGATATCATTATGGCGATTTCTTGAACTATTCGTGCGCGGATACAATAAATGTGGTTGCCATTCTTATTGCCAAGGTTATAAATTGAGACATCATCAGTGTAAAATAGGAAATAAGCTGTGTTTACCCTAAAATTTGAAGAGTAAGGAAGCAAGCGATGGCGATGGGGAAAACAGCAGCAGAAGCAATACTTTTTATTTTGGTATTTGTAGGCACTGTGCAGAGGTTAGTTGTGAAGGCCGAAGCAGAAGTAGTGATGAAAGTATCTCTGTATCCCAATCCCAATAGCACCTGGAATTCTAGGGATTGGAGCAACGTGCTGCTCCAGAGTAGGTCTCGAGCAAACGCTTTAACAGCCAGATTGCATGCTGCAAGTAGTAACAGTAACTCTACTGACATACGGCAATTAAGCGCAAGCGGCAACGTTCCTGTTGTATCAGGGAACTCAGATGACACTGGTTATATTGTGAGTGTTGGTTTTGGGACGCCTCCAAAGCAAAACATCCAGGTGAATTTTGATACCGCCCAGGACGTCTCATGGTTAAAATGCGATTACAGTGCTGGGTCCTCTACTTACAAGCCCCTGGATTGCGAGTCGTGCTATCGTTACGTGGATGGCGTAGCTTGTAATGGCAAAAATCAGTGCAACCTCCAAGCTCAATCGCAGAGTGGGGACCAAGTCTCAGCGCATATGAGTCAGGACACACTGTGGCTGGGTTCTCATTCCTTTGAAAACTTCGGATTCGGATGCGGATACGATTTCACAGGATACTCGGGCAATCCTTCTGTTGGACTCCTGGCTTTGAGCAAGGGCTCTCTTTCACTGCCTTCTCAGTCCAAAAGAAGAATTTTCTCCTACTGCCTTCCGGATTTGTTGAATCCCACACAGGAAGGAAAACTGAGATTGGGCCGGGATGTGTCCATTCCCGCCAGCTCGAAGTTCACGGCTATGCTGTCGAATCCTATTGCTTCTTCGTGGTATTTTGTTGGAATCAGCGGTATCACAGTCGGGAACACCCGCCTCAATGTCCCTCCTAAGACATTCCAGTTTAATTCAGGTGGAGGAGGGACGATCGTGGACAGTTCAGTTGTTTTCAGCCAACTAGTGCAGCCGGCCTACGATGCTTTAACAGCGGCTTTTCTGAAGCAGTTCAATCTGACTCCAATGAAGAATTCGGAATTCCTATTAGAAACTTGTTTCAGCTACTCGGACGACATTGCAAAGCTACAAATTCCAGGTATAACATTCCATTTTAACGATGGCCTCAGTCTCCCTATCAATCGAAATGGAATTTTGACACCAGTATCGGAGGACGCCATTTGCTTGGCGTTCTATCCCTCGGGAGGAGGTTTGAGCATTCTAGGAACTCTTCAACAACAAGGTTACACTGTTTCTTTCGATCAGTACAGCAAAAGAATCGGTTTTGCTCCTGTTCATACCTGCTATTAACGTGCGAATTTACATCACAATAAGATGCTTCATGTAAAATTTGGAATTTGGAATTTCATCTTAGAAATACAGCTTCCTGCATGATAGCATCAATATTATATGAATTTCTGTTATATGAATTATAGCTTCCTGAGTGGGCTGTCCCACCTGTCGATTAAGTAAGTTGCTGTGCTGGTTCAGAGTTTTTAAGTGCAAGGCCGTGGTGGCGTGCTGGCTCATTCCTCACATCAGTTTCCTGATTGCTATTTTCTGTTATTTAAATTGTATTTTTGAATGTATAAATGTACTCATCTTATAAAATATGATTTTTGTAAACTTATAATAGATATTTTATAATATATATATATATATATATATATATATATATATATATATATTATAAAATGTTTCATTTAGAATTTATTAATAATAAAGAGATGTTTAAATGTACTTTATATGAGCTATGGCTTAGTGGTTTGGATTGTGCAGTATCATGTAAAGAACCCAAATTCTAACTTCAATGAGTGTAAGAAGGTGTTTGACCTCCCATAGTTGGTTTTCATTTTTCAACAAATTCATTTTCGTAAATTTTAATAGCATATTTAAAAAAAAGTGGAACATGCATGCAACCACTGTAAAAAAAAAAAAAACCCTAGTATCTAGTATCCTTGAAGGGGCTTAACAAAACAAAAAGAACTTGAGTCTTGTATGCATATATGTTTACAAACATATGAGCTAATTTCAAAACACATAGAGCTAAAAATAAGCATGTTGGCTAGTTGGCCATAATAAAGATAACCATAAATTCAAGTAGTAGTAATAGATCCTTCATTCGAGGCAAGTCATGGTCATTGTTGTTGGGGCCTCATTTAATAAATAATATACCATCATTAGTTTTGGTAGTGTCCCATCCATTTTTGTGCTAATTTGACCACATATTTATCGAGATATTGAATTCCAACCATTTTTGTGCTAATTTGACCACATATTTATTGAATTCCAACCATTTTTGTGCTAATTTGACCACATATTTATTGAATTCCAACCTAAGAAGCGTGTTGTTCAATAGTCAAGTGGGGGGAGGGTGGCCATGATGCTTATGACTTTATCTCTAATGTTCATTTCACTCTCATATTAAGCTACTCGCTTGATGGTATATCATGCTACCATATTGATTAAAATGGCTTGATCTAGAATGAAGGTGTGCTTTTCAGGGAACTCGACTCAATGTGCATGACACCATCACCCATAAATATTTAAGACATAGGTGTCTGTTACAAGGAAAATATCTCTATGGCTAGGGGTAAACCACAACAGATGGAAATGACTGCAAAAATCAACTCTAATCTCAAGTATGTTATATAATAAAATATGATAACAAGACAAGATAAAAGGCCTACCTCATCCAGACGTTCGATGAAGTCCACCGTTGAGCACTTGACCCAAAGAAATATACCTGCAACTAGTCATCAACAACCAAGAAACACAAGCATATGGTGATAACAGATAATGTTAGCACATTCAATAGCATAATCCATCAAAATTCATAACAAATATGTCCATGGAATAACAATTCAAATATTTGCGAGATATTGATTAGACGAGAAAAGAGTATTTCTATTAAGATATAATTAGCATAAGTGAATGAGTTACAAACTTTCGTGTTGGCACAATTCGGAACAGAGAAACTAAGTTCCTTCCCGCTGGGCCTCCACCACTTCAATCCTCCACCAAAGGCAATCTCATATAAGAGGAAAATGAAGTTCTCAATCAATAAGGGAAGAGCTTGGGGGTTGGACAATGTGTTTAGACTTAAAGGGAAAAGGGATGCAGACTCAATGTGAAGTGAATAATTTTTCCAAAGTAACTTTGCTCTCAAAGTTGAATTCTTTCTCCTCTTTTCCATAGCTCGGATTTGGTCCATTTATAGCCTTCAGGTGGAATTGAAGGGCTGAGTCAGAATGTTTCCAGTATATGGAAGGCCAAGGGTCATTTATCTCATGATGTGACATGGAAACCCAACACCATTTTTTAATTTTGGGCACATTTCCCGATGTACGTGGGTTGTAATGGTGCAACCTACGTATATGCATGTTGTCATATAGGCAGGGCGCGTATATGTGGAAAACTAATGTTTTGAGCTCTGGGATTTGCAAAAAATGGACTTCAATTCTGCATAGGGAAATGGAAAAAGGCCCTCTGTGCAAGATTTCATAGGGTGATGCAAACCTTGATATAATAGATGCCCCCTAATGTGTGAGGTCATAGGAGTATCTGTGATGGCCGAAATACATTAGAAGACCCAGAAGTGGAGTAATGGGGACCCAACTGAAAGAACTAGTTGCTCATTACAATCTGTACTGACTTTGCATACATAGATGCCAATTTGAATTACACTGCAGATCCATGTGAAAATATACCAAACAACTGTCCATAGCCATGAATATGAAAATATAAATGTGGTTACATGCCAAAGGTTGTCATAGTCACGAACAAGGCCCAGTAAAACCAATATCAAAATCCATCTGAAGATATCTGTATACAATGGAGTACAATCTGATCTCCCATGATCACTGAAATCACACAGGTACTGGTCCAATGAAAAGGTAGCAACAGATCAGGAAAGTTGTGATTATAAACCGATGACTTCAAGTCTTCTACACAATCCGTCAAAGGTGCAAGTCTACATCATGTGAATAAAGGAGTTGAGGTCAAACACAATGAGACTTCATTTGATTACCGGTCATTGAGGTATACCATTAACAAATGCGAGACAACCTACCGATGATGAAAGATGCTTCATGTAAAATTTGGAATTTCATATTAGAAATACAACTTCCTACATGATAGCATCAATATTATATGAGTTTCTATCATATGAATTTATGTTATATGAATTATAGCTTCCTGAGTGGGTTGTCCCACCTGTCGATTAAGTAAGTTGTTGTGTTGGTTCAGATCTTTTAAGTGTAAGGCCATGGTGGCATGCTGGCTCATTCCTCATTCTTTTGTAAGAAATATGGTCTTTGTACGTTTGTAATAGATATTTTATGAGTTTGTAATAGATATTTTAGGCATTTGCTAAACGTTCTATCTTCCTGCGATGAACAAAATAGTTATTTTCTGTTATTTAAATTGCATTTCTGAATGTATAAATGGATTCAGCAATAATAGATATTTTATAGCATATTTTTGTTTTTTTATATAATGTTTCATTTAAAATTTATTAATAATAAAGAGATATCTAAATGTATAGTGTATGAGCTATGGATTAGTGGTTTAGATTGGGCAATATATGTAAAGAGCCCAAGTTCTAACTTCAATGAGTGTAAGAGGGTGTTTGACCTTCCATAGTTGGTTTTCATTTTTCAACAAAATTTATTTTTGTGAACTTTAATAGTGCATATTTAAAAAAAAAAAGTGGGGCATGCATGCAACCACTGTAAAAAAACCCCTAATATCTAGTATCCTTGAAAGGTCTTAACAAAACAAAAAGAACTTGAGTCTTGTATGCATAAATGTTTACAAACATATGGGCTAGTTTCAAAACACGGAGCTAAAAATAAGCGTGTTGGCTAGTTGGCCATAATAAAGATAACCATAAATTCAAGTAGTAGTAATAGATCCTTCATTTGGAGGCAAGTCATGGTCATTGTTGTTGGGGCCTCTGTTGATAAATAATATATCATCATTAGTTTTGGTAGTGTCCCATCCATTTTTGTGCTAATTTGACCACATATTTATCGAGATATTGAATTCCAACCATTTTTGTGCTAATTTGACTACATATTTATCCAGATATTAAATTCCAACCTAAGAAGCTTGTTGTTCAATAGTCAAGTGGGGGGAGGGTGGCCATGATGCTTATGACTCTATCTCTAATGTTCATTTCACTCTCATATTAAGCTACTCACTTAATGGTATGTCGTGCTACCATATTGATCAAAATGGATTGATCTAGACTGAATGTGTGCTTTCCAGGGAACTCGACTCAATGTGCATGACACCATCACCCATAAATATTTAAGACATAGGTGTATGTTACGAGGAAAATCTCTCCATGGCTAGGGGTAAACCACAACAGATGGAAATGATTGCATAAATCAACTCTATTCTCAAGTATGTTATATAATAAAATATGATAACAAGACAAGATAAAATACCTACCTCATCCAGACATTCCGTTGAGCACTTGACCCAAAGAAATATACCTGCAACTAGTCATCAACAACCAAGAAACATAAGAATATGGTGATAACAGATAATGTTAGCACATTCAATAGCATAATCCATCAAAATTCATAACAAATACGCCCATGGAATAACAATTCAAATATTTGCAAGATATTAATTGGACGAGAAAATAGTATTTCTATTAAGATATAATCAGCATAAGTGAATGAATTACAAACTTCTGTGTCAACACAGTTCGGAACCGAGAAACTAAGTTCCTTCCATCTGGGCCTCCACCACTTCAATCCTCCACCAAAGGCAAGCTCATATAAGAGAAAAAATGAAGTTCTCAATCAATAAGGGAAGAACTTGGCGGCTGGACAATGTGTTTAGACTTAAAAGACAAAGGGATGCAGACTCAATGTGAAGTGAATAATTTCTCCAAAGTAACTTTGCTCTCAAAGTTGAATTCTTTCTCCTCTTTTCCATAGCTCGGATTTGGCCCATTTATAGCCTTTAGGTGGAACTGAAGGGCTGAGTCAGAATGTTTCTAGTATATGGAAGGCCAAGGGTCATTGATCTCATGATGTGACATGGAAACCCGACACCATTTTTTAATTTTGGGCACATTTCCCGATGTACGCGGGTTGTAATGGTGCAACCTACATATACGCATGTTGTGATATAGGCAGGGCATGTATATGTGGAAAACTAATGTTTTTAGCTCTACGATTTGCAAAAAATGGACTTCAAGTCTACATAGGGAAACAAAAAAAAGCCCTATGTGCAAGATTGCATAGGGTGACGCAAACCTTGCTATAATAGATGCCCCCTAATGTGTGAGGTCATAGGAGTATCTGCGATGGACGAAATACATTATAAAACCCAGAAGTGGAGTAATGGGGACGCAACTGAAAGAACTAGTTGCTCATTACAATATGTATTGACTTTGCATACATAACTGCCAATTTGAATTACACTGCAGATCCATGTGAAAATATACCAAACAACTGTCCATAGCCATGAATATAAAAATACAAATGTGGTTRCATGCCAAAGGTTGTCATAGTAACGAACAAGGCCCAGTAAAACCAATATCAATATCAATCTGAAGATATCTGTATACAATGGAGTGCAATATGATCTCCCATGATCATTGAAATCACACAGGTACTAGTCCAATGAAAAGGTAGCAACAACTCAGGAAAGCTGYGATTATAAACTGATGACTTCAATTCTCCTACATAATCCGCCAAAGGTGCAAGTCTACATCATGTGAATAATGGAGTTGAGGTCGAACACAATGAGACTTCGTTTGATTACCGGTCATTGAGGTATATTGTTAACAAATGCAAGACAAGCTATCAATGATGAAAGTAGGTATTAAGGCATCAAGTATGATGCAGGAGAATCACTCCACAACAGCACGCGCCAACTGATTAACACGCATGGTGCACATTCAAGGAAGAGAGAGGCATCACCCTCTTAGTTTTTCCTTCGAAAATCTAAGGCGTGATCAAATCAAATTAATGTTGACAGGTTGGAGGAGACAAGTTGTGCCTTCACACACACTGGAGATAAGGTTGCCATTAAGTGGTTGATGGTAGGAAGGACCTTCATCTGATTTGGAGCAGATTTCCATCATTGTAATTTTCCCATTAGATGGGCATTTTGAATGGTGATTTGACACCACTAGCTTATCTTGGAGGGAAGCTCATCGAGCCCCTCTTGTATAAACTCTTGTATTGTTGCCACTAGAGTAGAGGCATCTGGGTAGAGAATGAGATATGCATAGGAATATAAATACAGAGAGCCGAGACTCAGTTGTAGCTCAGACTCCCATATTGTAATGAACATTCTGCCATTAATAGAAAATGACAATTTTTCCTGTTATCAATTTCTATGAAATGGATATTGTGTGGTGGATGTCATTTGTATGCATTTGAATTGTATATGAATGTTAGGAATCATCTACAGGGATGGAGATACAATTTTTTATCTGTGAATGTGTCAGATTAAGTCTGGTTCTCTAGGCTAAGTGCAAGGAGTGCGCGACGGAGTGAGGAAACTTTGTGAGCCGATGCAAAGAGTGTGTGTCTAAACTCAATGGAGTCAAAAGAGAAACTGTTAGGAGGGAATACCAGGTTAATTTACAGACTCTAGAGGAAATTTCAAGGTGGTTAAGTACCTTGGAAATAAATACTGTGTAGGAGGAAACATAGTTCAAAGTTACTGAACACTCTAAAACACTCTGACAGGAGGGCATAGAGAAAGTACGAGAGCGCACCAGAACAACACGGTTGGAAGTGTTGGAATCCTTAAAAGAAACCTAGGGTTGTTGAACACTCTAAGGAAGGAAGGCTTTGCAAGAGTGCATCGACAAAGGAAAGGAGATGCCTTCAACCCTTCAGGAAGGCTAAGGGAGAAGCCGTCGAAAAGCTCATTCGAGCGCAAGGAGTGCGCCAAGGAGATTGTAAGTCCATCCTACAAGCTTAGGAGGAAGAGTGTACGCTACCAAGAGGGCAAGAGGACGTTCACTGAAGGATATAGAGGAATGGTGAACCTCAAAGGTTTTCAAGCCGAGCAAAGTCGCAGAAGATTCTGCATAGAACTCTGCAAGGAGTGCAGAAGAAGTTCGAGAATAACCTAAGTCTCGAAGTAGAAATTTACGCTAAGTGTGCAAAGGGGTTCAGGACTTGCCGAAGTCCTGAAGACCGTAAACTCATCCATTTTCTAGGTAGAAAGGCGGGAGAAGACCTGAGAGTTCGAGGATTCCGACTTCGGAAGAATTGCAAGGAGAACAATTCAAACTTCGTGAAGGGAGAAGTGAGGGGTGATTATGGACCATTGGATCCAGGAGGATGCGTGGCAGGAATCCACGTATTTCGGAGGAAGAAACCTTCAGAGGAAAGTAAAGGAGAGAATACCCAAAGAGATGAGAGCTGAAGCAATCTTGTTTATCCATCGAGAAAGGACATGTGGTGAGAATTCAGTATTTTGTTGATTCATAAATCGGGAGAAGCAGAGTTGGGAGAAGAGAGGAATCGTAAAGTCCAAACTCACGATTTGATCTCTACCGTCAAGCGCGAGGAGAAACATGGACCGTAGATCTGGTCTCGAAGAGTTCGTCGATTCGGGAATCGGTAAAAAGGGAGCAAGAAGCTTGTGAAATTTTTGAAGCACAAAATCATGAAGGGAGATGGCCCACGATCATATTCTGTGGTCACATCAACGAGGGATCCTATCATAGAGAGCTAGTGCTCGTTGGCATTAAGAGTTGAAAAGCACTAAGAAGAGAGTTTGTGGTTGCCACACAACTTGCGCCGAGAAGGTGGAAGGGCTTCTGTCAAGTTAATATGGTTCCCATCAGGAGCCCAATGAGCCATTCGACTCAGTGACTTGAATGATCCTAGACCGGGAGTTCGAGTAGCCCTTTGGAGGGAAAGGGGGGCTTGCGCTAGAAGTGGTATCAGAGCTAATATAGAATTGATTTCTGTAGGCAAGGGAGATGGAGTGCGATACTTTGTTGAAGCTATTGCAAGGTGTGCAACAGATGGTAAATAGCCATGTAGGTTGCATGTGAAGCAAGATGGCCATTGGAAGTTATGAACACGGTTGAGGGGGAGTCTGCCCACAAAAAGTTAAAGCAGAAATATATAAGGAGCTCAGGGAAATCCGGGCAGAAATGGAGATGCTAGAATCAAATATGCAGTAGGAGGCAAGGGTACGTTGTAGGTATGAATGGCCCTTGAAGAGAACAACTAAATATCTTTTTCGAAAGTTATTGGCCAAAGGGAAGCAACAGATGTTAAAAAAGTGGTTTAGGCATGCTTAAAACCTCAATGACGAGGGAAATATATCTGGAAGGGGTCTCGTAGGTTTCCAGGTGGGCAAAGTAAAGAGGTCAGATGATATTGTAAGCTGCCAGGAGAGCAGAGGAGACATCCCAAATTTCCAAGTGGGAAAGGGAGAAGATATGAGCTCAGCTGAGAGATCATGTCAACAAGGGGTGTTGACAGATGGAGAGGAGGCGGAAGAAAAGTATCATCCATATGACAATTCATGCAGAGCTGCAAGCCGTGTGAATGAAGATGATGACAAGTTGGAACCTTTCATCACAGAGGAAGAGGATCAGAGGAGCGTTCTGGTCATTGGAGGAGTTGAGATATTCCTACCAAGTAGCCGAGGAGAGGCTAGCATAGATGTTGCAGATGTGACAGGAGGACAACAAGATGAGACTGTCATGGAGAAGGAGGAATAGATACTGAAGTTTGTCCCAACCGAAGAGGAGCACCCAGTTGAGTTACTCACTCAGTGGGTAATGGAATTGAATACACAGGAGGATTGGTTGAATGATCCAGAACTAGAAAACGACTACCAGGGGACAATCATGAAGATTGTAGGAGAAGAGCATTCAGTGGAATCACTTGGAAATTTCAGCTGAGGAGATGAATAGGAGATGACTACAAAGTTGAAGCTCGCAATAGAAGAGGAAGTCAAATACTAGCATGAGGAGAAGCTGGAGGAAGTTGGATTTGAACCAACATGAGAAAATATGACAGAGACAAATCTGTCGGAGGAAGAAGATGAGAAACAACTCAGTGAAGAGAAGCCTGTTGGAGTGGAGGTTACATCAGAGTGGCAAGCTAAGGCCACAAGAGATGAAGATGATAACTTGGGAGATCAATGTGATCTACCCATTGACAAGGAAGAAATGAAGGAAGTTGGTTTGCAAAAGAAGATTCAATCGATGGAGCAGCTGGACTAGGTGGTTGAGGAGAAAAGGAATTTGATGTTGGGATCAGCAACAAAAGCGGTCAAAAATAAGAAGTTGGACAATAAGGAACCTGCATGAGCAGTAGCGATGATGCAACAACAACAACGAAGAAGAGGAGAAGAGAGGCAACTCTAGGAGAAAGTTTGGGATCCAGGAGGATTTCAGCTGAGCTGGAAAGCTCATGAGCAGAAGCTCATGATTTTCATAGCCATGGAGTATGATGCAAGAGCATCCCTCCTCCTCATCAAGCGCCAGCCGATTAACACGCGTGGTGCGCATTCAAGGAAGGGAGAGGCACCCCCTTCTCATTTTTGCCTTCAAAAATCTAAGGTGTGATCAAATCAAATTAATGCCGACGGGTTGGAGGAGCCAAGTTGTGTCTTTACACACACTAGAGATAAGTTCTTCATTAAGTGGCTGACGGTAGGAAGGATCTGCATCCAATTTGGAGCATGTTTCCATCATTGTAATTTTCCCATTAGATAGGTGTTTTGAATGGTAATTTGACACCACTAGCTTAGCTTGGAGGGAATCTTATCAATCCCCTCTTGTATAAACTCTTGTATTATTTCCAGTAGAGTAGAGGCATCTGGGTAGAGGATGAGATATGCATAGGGAGAGAAATACAGAGAGTCGAGACTCAGTTGTAGCTCAGACTCCCAT
Source organism: Picea mariana (assembly GCA_032191745.1). Lineage (NCBI taxonomy): Eukaryota > Viridiplantae > Streptophyta > Pinopsida > Pinales > Pinaceae > Picea > Picea mariana. The sequence continues at coordinate 66,786 of JASDQU010101226.1, read as the reverse complement.
ATTGTAATGAACATTCTGCCATTAATAGAAAATGATAGTTTTTCCTGTTATCAATTTCTGTGAAATGGATATTGTGTGGTGAATGTCATTTGTATGCATTTGAATTATAGATGAATGTTAGGAATCGTCTGCAAGGATAGAGATACATTTTTCTATCTGTGAGTGTTTTGGATTAATTTTGGTTCTCTAGGATAAGTGCAAGGAGTGCGCGACATAGTGAGGAAACTTTGTGAGCCGATGCAAAGAGTGTGTGTTTGAACTCAATGGAGTCAGAAGAGAAACTTCCAGGAGGGCATACCAGGTTAATTTACAGAATCAGAAGGAAATTTCAAGGTGGTTAAGTGCCTTGGAAAGAAATATTGTCTAGGAGGAAACACATTTCAGAGTTACTGAACACTCCTCAACACTCTGACCGGAGGGCATAGAGAAAGTACAAGAGCTTACCATAACAACACGGTTGGAAGTGTTGGAATCCTTAAGAGAAACCCAGGGTTGTTGAACACTCTGAGGAAGGAAGGATTTGCAAGAGTGCATCGACAAAGTAAAGGATATGCCTTAAACCCTTCAGGAAGGCTAAGGGAGAAGTCGTTGAAAAGCTCAGCCGAGTGCAAGGAGTGCGCCAAGGAGACTGTAAGTCCATCCTACAAGCTCAGGAGGAAGAGTGTAAGCTGCCAAGCGGTAAAGAGGATGTTCATTGAAGGACGTAGAGGAACGGTGAACCTCGAATGTTTTCAAGCCGAGCAAAGTCACAAAAGAGTCTGCACAGAAATATACAAGGAGTGCAGAAGAAGTTCGAGAATAGCCTAAGTCTCAAAGAAGAAATTTGCGCTAAGTGTAAAATGGGGTCGAGGATTTTTCGAATTCCTGAAGACCGTAAATGCATCCATTGTCCAGGTAGAAAGGCAAGAGCAGACCCAAGAGTTCAAGGATTCAGAATTCGAAAGAATTGCAAGGAGAAAAATTCAAACTTCGTGAAGGGAAAAAGTGTGGGGAGATTCTAGACCATTGGATCCAGGAGGGCTCGTGGAAGAAATCCATGTATTTCGGAGGAAGAAACCTGTAGAGGAAATTCAAGGAAAGAATACCCGAAGAGTTGAGAGCCAAACCAATCTTGGTCATCCATCGAGAAAGGACATGTGGTGAGAATTCAGTATTCCGTTGATTCGTAAATAAAGAGAAACAGAGTTGGCAGAAGAGAGGACTCGCGAAGCCCGAACTCATGATTTGATCTCAACCGTCGAGTGTGAGGAGAAACGTGGACTATATATCTGGTGTCGAAGAGTTCACCGATTCGGGAATCAAGAGGGTTCGTGGTTGCCACACAACCTGTGGCAAGAAGGTGGAAGGGCCTGTGTCAAGTTAATACGGTTCCCATCATGAGCTCGATGAGCCATTCAACTTGGTGACTCGAACGATCCTAGATTGGGAGGTTGAGAATCCCTTTGGAGGGAAAGGGGGGCCTGCGCCAAAGTACAGTCTTACAAGTGTGAATAAAGAAATCGGGTTTGAACACTTGAAGAATCCATCGATCAGGAGATATTGATGTATTCCCAATTGTCGATGGCGAGAGAACCTGCAACTAATGACTGCAAGCCTCTAGTTACTCACAGGATTCTAGGTATCGTCTCCAAAATAGATGAGTCGAGGTCGATGGAAGGAGATCCACTGAAAAGAGATCATTAAGGCATATCTCATCATTCAACACGAGGTACAAAGTAGGAGTTTGATGATTTGGAGGAAATCGGACGAAGAACATGTTCACAAACCAACAACCTTGTGCGTCTTTCGTGTGTGTCAGGTGCAAGCGGTACACGAAAAAGACCCTCTGAATAGCAACCAATGAGGAAAACTACTGAAAAAGGCAAGGAAACAACCAATAAGTCTAATGGCATCCAAGACACGGTTCACAAGATCCACCTCATTTCACCAAGCATCAAGGCCGCTTATGTTCTACTTCGTAGAGTGCTTGAGACCTACGGTGTATGATTGGTGCACCTCACTATTGGCTAATATGAAGAGTCAGTTGATAGAATGAAAATAGGGTAGTAAGAGGAACTTCGGGTTCGATTCTATCTTGTGTAGATTTTTCTTCAAGTGGGTTCTAGGTTTGAGACATAGAGTTGATATCATTTCGTGAGGACCTCACGATCCATCCATGGCATGGTGGACCGAGGTGATGAGACGACAGGGGGGAGTTAGGGTGCCCACACCCTATAATGATGATTTATTTTACTAGTGGAGAGAACAGGTCATTGCTATGGATGACTACCCCTATGCAGGGATCGACTTCAGAGGGGACCCTGACATGCCATTACCACCAGGGACTACCTACGGGGACATAGGTATGTCAAAGTTTTTTAAATATTTCAATTTTTTTTGTATTTTTTTTATAGGAAAACAAAAATATTTTTGGATGATGTTTAAGTACTAATTGGACACGTATGTGACGTAGACTTAGGTCCATGACGATCGGATGAGATTCCACGAAATTATTGGAGGTACCGAGGAGATGAGGTGGCGAGAGGAGAACTAGAGAGATTCCTTCAAAATGTGTAGGGAGACTTGTCTCCTTTGACACAAAGGATTTTGATGCTTCAGGTGGCATGCGTGCCTAGAGCTTGGGTTTGACTCTTTCAGCGTCTCGCAAACGTCGAAGTTTTCTATCATGACACACATATGGCGCCACAAGCGTAGATGCCATGACTTTTTTATTATCGGTTGTATATGTGTATTGAGGGTGTTAGCCCCAATTTTGTACTATAAACATCATATTTTTTTTAAATATATGTGAAAATATGGTTCTTCGGCTTTACTTGTGTTACAGTGTGTACATTGATGAGAATGTTTTCTTTGCTTTAGTTATGTGACAAATGCCAATCTAAAAATAAATTAGCATATGCATCAGATACATAATTAGAAATCCTATGTATGTGATGATAAGTAATAAAATCAAACTGTCGTTCTAAAAGGCGTAGTCGTAGGAATCATCGGAGTAACGTAGGGTCACGCACACAGTAATTGTCGTTCAACTGACGTAATACTAACTAGGAATCCAGATGAACCTCCAAAGAGCGAATACCATGCGAAATGGCATCATGCATAAGTTTTATAACAACGTTATATTCGGTCACATTATTTGTGGATGGCCCTAGGCATACGCCACCTGAAGACACTAGTAGACCCTCAGGTGAGTAAACAACCCAAGCAGTGGAAGTCAAGTTCTGTGTATGACGACTGGCTCCGTCTGCAAATCCTAAGTAGAACGGAAACTCTGTTGACATCTGTCAACCAAGGGAAAAATCGATAAGCAAGTTGAAGACAAAAAATAAAGGGAAAAGATATATACACTAAATTACATTAGTATACAAAGAGTTACACCCAATATTTGGGATCAAGCGTAATATATTTTCAATTAGAGCCCATTCCTGGGCTCAGCCAACATGTTCCCTTCATAATATTCTAATTCATAGGCTCCTTTTTCTAAGACACATCGCACGATATAGAGACCGTGCCACATGGGTTTGAACTTGCCTGCCCCCAGTGGTTCTTTGGATTGATCATATAAAAGGACCAAGTCACCCTCAACGTACAACCAAGGACAGACAGACTTATCGTATTGGATCTTGACACGTATTTTATTCACTTCGATAGTTGTACTCTCTAGGTGCATGAGGCGTCATTCGAGATCAGAAGTGTTAGGTAGGAGCGCCAATGCCAATAGAAGAGAAGGGATTTCACATTCAATAGGTAATATCGATTCCACACCATGTACTAACTGGAAAGGATAAAAACCAGTGGCATTATTGACAGAGGTTCAATATACCCAAAGTGCAATATATAGCATGACATGTCAGTCAAATTTACTATGGCTGACAGTCTTCTGCAAAATGGTCTTGAGAGACTTGTTTACGATCTCTACTTGTCCATTTGCCTGGGGATAGCAAGGGGAATAATTACCATTCTTAAACACCAGCTTGGATGCTAGATCTTCCATCATTTCATTCTGAAAGTGACTGCCATGATCAGTGATAATCTCACTCGGGATTCTGAACCTGGCGATAATTTGATTGAATACGAAGAAGGCAAGAGTTTTCCCATTGGATCTAACTGTACGTCGTCGGTCATCTCACGAGAGATGTTGAGGGAACTTCAAAGTTTGAAGATAAAGAATAATGTCTCCATACTAGGGGTCGAACAATGAGACAAGGAAAATGTGTTCATCCACAAATGAATCAACATGAATAACATCCTCGTCCAATCGAGGGAAGTCAGATATTAACTCTGCAAAAACTAGTGATTTCTTGGATTTCACAGAAGTGAAATCGAGATCGAATTCTTGTAAAATGGAAATACATTTATTGTACTTTCCCCCTATGATATGCCTGGTAAGGACGTATTGAAATGGATTGACATCGGAAACCACAATAGTTTTTCAAAGAAATATATAATGGCGTAATCATTGGACTGTGTGAACAGCAACCAAAGATAGCTTTTCAACGTGAGAATATTTGAGCTTAGGACCAACTAAGTTTCGAATAAGATAGTAAATGGTGTGCTCGTGGAGCTCATCATCCTACTGAACCAATACCATACCAACCGTCTCTTCAGACGCGGCGACATAAAACAAGTAATCTCTACTGTAGTCAAGAGGCTTCAGCAGAGGCGTTGATACCAAGGATTTATTCAAAGCATCGAAGGATTCATGGGCTCGCTCATCCCAGATAAAAGGGGTGTCCTTCTTGAAGAGACACATGAATCCCTTAGTAATATTGACATAGTTTACTATAAACCAGTGTAAAAATTTAGATTTTCTCTTTAAACCTTGAAGTTGTCGAATAATGCACAGGGGAGGCAATCGAAGTATTGCCTCAACCTTTAAGGTATCTACCATGATCCTAGTCTCAGAGACCAAAAATCCTAGAAGACATCCTGACCTAACTCAAAATATGCATTTATGAGGGTTCAATCGGATGCGATAATGACGACATATTCCAAAAACTAGTCGAAGGTGCTTAGGGTGATCCACTCTCTTACGAGAGTGAGCAGCAAGATCATCAAGATAAGCTTCGACTATATGCTTAAGATCGTGGAATGTGAAGGTCATAGCACGTTGGAAGGTTGCTCCAACGTTTTTAAGGCCAAAAGGCATCTTCCAGTATATGAAAGTGCCCCAAGGACAAATAAATGTCATCTTATGTTGATCCTCGAGTTTAATTTGAATTTGGTTATACCCTAAAAATTCATCCATGAAAGAAAAAACTTTGCTTCCCGCACATTCATCGAGGATCTAATTGATTAAAGGTGTCGAGAAGTTGTCCTTAGGACAGGATTTGTTCAGGTCATGAAAATCCATGCATACACAGATGGTTCCTTGCTTCTTATTCACAGGAAAGGGATTGGATACCCATTAAGGATTTTCTATACCTCTGCCTTAATAGCAGGGGCCATTCGGGGATCGACATCTCTAAGACGTTGTCGAACAAGATTAGCATCTGGGTAATTTTTAATCTCATGTTTGACAATTCGAGGGTTGATTTCTGGAATCTCTTTATATGACCAAGCGAATACATCTTGTAATTCCTTGAAGAGTTTTGTGTAGATCATGATTTCTTCTGGCGAACAATCTGCATCGATATGTACATTCTCAATCTTTCCAAGGGTACGAGAGAAATTGATCATGATGGTAGGGAATATACTCACCATATTTCCTTCAGCATAAATTTCATGTGTATCAAGAGGAACTACGGCGTTACCGACTATCTCGCTCATAGTAGATCTAAAGTCAACTTGTTCGATTCTAGCAAGCTCTGGGAGAAAATAAGAGAGATGATGCATATCATACCAAGGTTTGTCAGATAAATTCATGGCCTCCATGATATCGTCATCCGAGGGAAAAGTCTCATCGAGGCAGTCATGTGAAAAAGATGACGAAGTGGCCCACACGGGCTCAAGAACATGATCCTCCTCATCCATCTGCGAGGTAATAGGATCGAGATTGGCGAAAGCGTTAAGAACAACTTAATACACTATCTGTGTTTCTGATACTGGCATGGAAATTCCAGCATGCGATTGACCTTCACAAGACGCAGTCAAGGAAGGTAGGGTCCAAGGATCGTTAAATAGGAAGTGCGGAAAGAAACAAACCTCTCTGACGAAACGAGCCTACTGGACATGGTGTAAATATGGTGAACCGGTGCCATGAAATCGAAGGTACCCATAAGGGATGCATACATTCTGACATTGATATTCTCAGTTGTCGGCCGAGAATTGTCGACCACGTGGATCGATGGTCTAACAGATGCACTGGGGCTAGCATACGCAAAGGACAACTGATCGATCGTCACAATCTTCCCATTGTGAGGAAAACAAAGAGTACGTAAGATGGACGATACGATGATAGTCGCATAAGTCAAATTGTGTTCTAGTAACAAATTATAATCGAGGGGCATATCAACCACCTTGACATCCACCTATACTATCTTCCCACCTAACTAGACTAGAAAGGAAGGAAGAATATTGTGAAGGAAGAAGGAACGACCGTCAAAAGAAATCAACATGGTTGGATATTGATAGAGATTCGGAGAGCCAAGAGCTTTCCAACAAACCAGGGACATCACACATGTTGCAACGCCTTCATCAACAACCATACGCTTGATGGTATACTTCGATTAATCCACGTGGATTTGGAATGTCGCATGGTAATGCAAATGAGGCTTCATGTCTGTGATGTCAAACTTGATAACTTTCGAGCCACTAGGATCTAGAGCTCCTAAYGCAGATAGCAAGGCATTCCTCTGTGAAGGACATGTTTGGAGTACTGCCATAGCTGACATCGCACAAGGGGTTTGACCCAGGTACTCAACAATAGAGTAATTCTAGGCGGCTATAGAATTAGGATTGTGGGTAGAGCGCTTGAGTACTCCTTTCGGAATATGAGGCGGTGGCTCTGGTTTTTCAATCTATAAGGGTGTCTCAAGAGGAGGAGGAGACTCTAGAACATGTATAGTTTGTGGAGAACTGTAATTGAGAGATTGGGTGGCTACATTAACCTCATATTTGACCATATTGATACAAAAATGGTCATCATTTTGTGTCGGTAGGTTTTGACTCCCACTCGCCACATTTCTRGCATTTGAGGAGCTCGAGGCCATCTGTTGGTTATGTGGAAAATTATTCGTCAGCATGACGGGTGGTAGAGGTAAGAGCCTCRCAACCTCCACAAGTTTGAGGMATAAATGAGTAAGGTGATCATTTGTACAAAGCTTACAGGGAAATTTCACCTTCCTCCTTTATTTCTTTCCCTCACCATCATTATTATTCATCTTCTCATTATTACCATTGTCCTTGGGTATATTATTCTTCCCACCCTTACAATTATTATTATGTCCCTTCTTCTTATTCCCACCTGGTTGTTGGTTACCATTTGGTTCGGTCAACGATTGCACAGAATGTACATCCACCGATTGAGTGGGATTGGAAGACACAGACGAATCTGGCCCTTTTGCGAACTAGTTTAGAGACAACTCTTTCAAATGGCTTGTCACAGAGTCTGCGGACTTCACATTGGTGGACTGTTGGCCCTTAACCAAGTTTTGGTACTACAGATGAACTGGGCACAGTACCTTGTCAATCGACTAGATATTGATTACAGAGAAGCGCAAGACCAAGGGTATGAGTTCCAATTTAGTCGGCTTCTCATACTGATCGCTTTCATTGCCTGGGAGCTTCCAAAAGGTGCCACTTTCCCGGATATCGAACCCTTCGAACCACTGGCCGTGAAGTTTTGTACGTTGTGGTATTTTAGCGACATGAAAAGGCAGTGGCAGTCCAATGTCATCTTCCATGCCTATTACACTAGTTGAAGATCGCAATCCAGTCTACACCGTGCATCACCCTAAACACACTTCACAGGTTTAGACCCTTAATGAAATTTAGCGCAGACCGCCACTTCACCTATATTACAGCACACACTGATGATCATAAACAACAGCTCCAGTCATATTACAAGTTGACAGAAGATGACTTGGAGGAGATTACCAAGGAATGGTCGGCGGACCTCCTTGTTCTAGCGGACCCCACAGAGATTTTCGATGTGGATAGTATTGAAACTATGCCGGACACACCTGGACCAAGCAAGACGAAGAAAGATGATGAAGTACATGATGTCCATAGCACATCGGTCAAGATCAGTTCAATCTCACCTAAGAAGGGAGATGATGGTGGAGAGCTAGGTGGCACATAAGTCGAGCAAAACAAAGGCAAAGTTACTCCACCTAGAGATGAGGAGGATCCATCCAATAAAATGAAGGTTACCCCACCAAAGCCTTTGTCTGAAAGAAATCTAAAGCCACCAGGATTACGTTTAAGACTACCCTCACCCCAGACGACTTCGAATTCTTAGTCACTGCGTTGAATGACGCTTCACTATATGTCTCATAAAATCAAGAAGTGAAGCAGGAGGAGGTATTCAGTAGAATCAAGGGTGAACTTCAAGAGGTGTAGCAGGCACTACAATCTAGCCATGCAATTTCTATTATGCCTTCGACAAGTGGAACAGAAGAACCAGGAGATGAGCCAGCCCAATTGCACTAGATCGTCGATAAAGTTGAAGCTCTCGTTCGACGAGCTCAGGAAGATACATCGCAAGCCACCCAAGCTTTGGCGCAGGCACAGGAAGATCTGCTAGAACAACGCAGTAATGAAAAATGAGAAAAACTAGATCTTCAAGCAAAGTGGGAGGAAGAGAAAGTAGCGCTACAGCAAGACAAGGAACAATTGCTCATAGAGTAACTCGAAGTACAGGAATGGGTTCATAGAGCACTTCACTCTGTGACAATCATCGAAGTCCAGATAGAAGAATGGGTCCCACAACAGGTGGCACAACTGGAAGGAGTGATCCAGTAGCTTCAGCAGTGCCTTGCAGACCTGGAACTTCACACTGTGCATGAGACCCCTCAAAAAATAAGAGATATAAGAGAGGCAACTGCCCGCAACACAGTTGACCAATTAAAATCCTTTGCTTTGGAATACAAGCAGTTGAGCTCCAGAAGCGCTTAGATGTATGAAAACTTCACGGAAAATCCAGAGTTACAAGAATTAGAGTTGCAACTCCAACACGCAAAGAAACAGGCAGACACGTTACAAGCGCAGCTAAAGGCCTTGTCACCAGTCGAGAGAATGAAGAGGTTTCCAGAGAAATGCACGACCCAACAACAGGTACACATGCTTCAGAGTAAAGTAATGGAAGTCTCTCAACGGATTCAACCAGTGCAAGAAAAGGCATGTCAACTGTTCACTGAAGTTTAAAACCAAGGAGTAGAACTTGAACAGGTTGTGAGTACAAAAAAACAATGCCTAGAGGGACCAGTCAGTGATACACTCCACCAAAAGTTCACTGAGAAAGAGGTCGTTGCACTGCAGTAGGTCGAAGCAGCTTGAGCCAAGATCGAAGCATTCAAATCATAATTGCTCAGACCAGAGTGACTCGGGACAAGTCACATGTAAGTGTTGGAGGCCTGTTGACCCTTGACCAAGTTTTGAAGTTACTTGGTCATATTTGACCATTTTTGGGACTTCACCAGCATGTCGAAGATGGAGCGTCGGACGAAGCAGAGATCAAGGGATCTCGACCCACTTTCGGGTCGCTTTTTTGGGTTTTGGGACAATGTAATGGGAAAGGGATGTCAGTCCATGGGTTTACCCACGTTTAGGCCCACTTTTGTATTGTATAAATAAACATCTAGGCATCTAATAGAAGGGGGGGGGGCGGTTTATCTGTGTGATGTAAGCTACGTGCTAATAGTCTATGTAAGTGCTATGTGCATGACTGTAGAAGGGTTACAGAGCTAAGTGAAAGTTGTTGTAGAAGTTATAGAAGGCTTTGTGTTGTAAGCGCAAAGAAGAAGGATCTAGCGAGCTGTGCAGATATTTTGTCCTATGCGAGGAAGGGTTTTTGGTGGCTTTGTGCCTGTAATTGATTGGAGACACTAATAAAGAAGAAGAGTTGGTCGACGTAACCCCAGGGTGGGGGTGAACCACATAAATTTGTGTGTTATTCTCTGTTCTTTGACTTGATGTGCTTATCTATGCTTTGGCTAAGTGCTTTGATATATTTAGATAGGTCTAATTATGCTTTGTGCTTCAATAGATGTATATGAATATTAGATCTGATATGTATGAAGATGCTTAGTGATGATATATGATATCTGACTTGTTTTACTGTTACTAAGTGCGAAATTACCTTAGATATAAGTGAATACTGCGATGCTCTGTGTTATCTGTGAAGTATAATAAGGGTTGAATATTGATGAATACTCGATGCTAAGTGTTATGTAAGCAATATAATCACAGATCTGTGTCCCATCTAAGGTTGCAAAGACTTCAATCTTGCAACCACCCCTGCCTCTACCTTGAGTGAGACTTCATCTGCTTCGCAGGTGTTGCTGAAAGGGCCGATAGTTAGGGTTTTGTTGGTGCATTGTTGTAGTGTTTAACCTTGGGTCTACCCCTATGCCAACACGAAGCCTACAATGCCAACGACATGAGGCCTGGGATTTTGTATAGGGTCATAGTTTGACCTCAGTGCATCAGAAATAATCTCGTATAACATCCTAGACTGAGCATATATAATATCTAACTATTGGGCTTTGAAAATCACTTATTCCTCATATGTAACCCCGAATGTAGCAACATCCTTCGATATAGGAGGTTGTAGAGATTTAAGGAACCACTCTAGCAGGAATTCTGGGGGTATGCAGGTCTTGATCAACCTCTTCCATCTACACCACTCTTGGATGTGATCCGAGATATGAGTAGCTTTGTCCTAGCATAAGGTCGACAAAATTTCTAGGACAACATCGTAATGAACCGAAAATTGGAAGTGGTTAAGGAAGACTAAAACCATCTGACTAAAGGTATTGTATGCCCCCCTAGGTAGCTTGATATACCATTTTGTGCAACCCTCATGAGGGTGCATTGAAATAATATTAACTGAATGTAATCGTCATTAAGGGAATTTGAAGAGCACCATAAGTGAAAGGTGGTAACGTGATCACCATGATCCTCGCTATTCTTGCCTTCGAATTTTGGAATATATCAAGGAAGCTTGGTGGGAATGGGGCGACAAGTAGGATCATGACACATAATCTCATTCATCAACATAGACAAGTATGGAAGATTGAGTGTGGCCAAAAAAGGGAGACGAGGTTGCGACATCTGGCCCCAAGCTCCCTGGAAAGATTGTGGTTAGGGAATTGAAGCCCATCTAGGGTTCTGGTAAGCACCATGGCCCTGTTCAAGATTGTAAGACCCTCCTCTAGGATGATTCATAAGGGGTTGGTTGGGAATCATTTTGGTAGGAATGCTTTGATGAGGGTCATAAAAATTGTCCCCAACCGGAGTGGACCCAGGTTGGGGGTTTCCCAAGGTGTGAAACTGACCTCCTCTAGGTGTGAATCCGGAGTATAAAGGTGGATTTGTCATGCCAAACGTGTTGGTCTAAATCGACACTAAGGAGGTGAGTGTAAAGGAAGAAAATAGAGAATAAGCTTGTTTTCCAAGTTGGTTACTCCATCCAGAAGCAACAGGATTAGACCCAAGATTAAAAGGAGGAAATCCTCCCACGGTAGGATTCATTTGAGGGACATGAGTGCCACCAAACGAGAACAGAGTATAAGGAGGATATGTGCCCCCAAGTTCAATGCTAGCATTAGGTCCAATGGCTAGGATGGAGTTTGAAAACCGTGGGCCATAAGGATGGAATGAACATTATATCCCAGTGAATGACCAAGTGAGCCAAATGGGTTTGTGGAAATAGGTTGAGTATTCACTATAGGACGGGCATCAGTGATAATAGGTGCCTCCAATACTACAACCATTATGGTTGAAGGAGTCGAAGGGGTACCATTAACTATAGTAGGTGTGGGACTCGAAGGGCTCCTGGTATCTGGATGACTCGATTCAGTACTCATCCTTGTATAATCACAAGTCTGATAAGTGGAGGTGTGTGTGCCACGTTTAATAAATGTACACCTTTTAAAAGGAAAATACTCAAAATGCGGTGGTAACTGTAACAAGCGGCAAGACTTGCGGGGAAGTTGGTCTGGCTCCACGATGACTCAAGATTCAAGATATAAAAAACAAATCCTAAGGCCAACTTGTAATCAAAGAGCACACCAAAAATAATCAAACGACCAATATGCACACAAATGGCATAAAGTGGTTGAAAGGGACCTCCCTCTCTAAAGTAGGTATGCCTCGCCCAAGAGGGGCCTAAGACTCCACTGCTAAAGACTGGAGGAAATATAATCAATTATAAGGGCCCTCGTGGGCTTAACAACCAGTCGATCAGATCCCCCCGGAGAGGTAATCCTCCATAAAGGTTGTGTGTTGTCTGACGCTTATCTGACCCAGGGTACCTATAGAATAACCTCAAGTAACCTATGTGGTACCTAAGTCAAGAAACTAAGAAACAATGGTATAATGGATGCATAGGCAAACAATTGTAAGTCAGGTCCAGCGTATGGGCAGGGTAGCAAAGCCTGAAACCTTGAAAGCACCGCCTTTCATGGAGGTAAGGGAACTAGGAAGATCCCCATATACGAAGAGATCCCCATAAATATATCCAATTCTAATAAGGTATCGGGGGGGTATCCCTTCAACCGACCTCATGCGACATCGTGCTTAACACCGGTGTAAGCGGAGCCTCGTGATATTACTGATTATACAATGGATTTATCCACTCCCTTAGTCACACACATATGTTGATTTAATAGCCTTGGGGAATTTTACTCACAAAATCTTATTCCAAGGCTCTAAATCCTAAAATAGTTTGTGCACCCTAGAAAATAAAATCATTACTAATCCATTTTAAATTATAACGTTAATTTTAATGGCCTTGCTTACTCAAAAGGTGTGATCGTGAAACTAATGATGTTATGACTCAATGAGTAAAATAAATGAATATGAATATAATGCAAAGTCCTAACTTCAATTTCCAATAAATGATATGCTTTTCAAAAATGCAATTTTCAATTCAATTCTGCAATTCTAAATAAAATGCAATCTTTCTTTACATACACTAAGATAAATGACAAAGACTCGAGAGATCAAAATGCCAATCAATGTAAAATGCCAAATATTTTTGTATTTTCAATATAAGAGAATGAAAATGCAAAGATTGAACAACAACTCAATATAAAGACTCTATTGTGACAGAGACAATCCAAGTAGAATATCAAGGAAAAAAACACCCAACCCAAGGTGCAAGGACAATCAAAATGAAAATATGATGATAAAGAAACCACCCAAAAATTCAACCAAAGACAGGTTTCTTGTCATTCCACAGACACTTAACAGTCACCACAAAGATCCAAGAAGACTCAACAATCATCAAAACCTACCCAGCAACCACCAAACCCAGCAATCAAGCAACAAAGGTTGATGTATGTGATTGTTCAAGGAAAAATCATGTATGTATGTAGCTTTTAGAAGTACAACACGCATATGTACATGACTGTCAAGAAAAAACCCGCGTATATGTGTCAAAACACAACTAGGCTAAGGAGAAGGATAAGAAACTCAAACTCAGAGTGAATAGAGGCCGTCAAGCAATTATACAACAAGAAAATCAATATGAATGAGAGAAATCTAAGGAGAAAAATATTCCAAACCCCCAAAAAAGAAGATTCTCTCCCCAGTATGGTCACCAATTTTGTTACAAGGAAAATCTCTCTATGGTTAGGGTAAACCACAACAGATGGAAATGACTGCAAAAATCAACTCTAATATCAAGTATTCTATATAAACAAATATGCTAACAAGACAAGATAAAATGCCTACCTCGTCCAGACGTTCGATGAAGTCCACCGTTGAGCACTTGACCCAAAGCAATATACCTACAACTAGTCCTCAACAACCAAGCAACGCAAGCATATGGTGATAATAGATAATGTTAGCACATTCAATAGCATAATCCATCAACATTGATAACAAATACGCCCATGGAATAACAATTCAAATATTTTCAAGATATTAATTGGACGAGAAAAGAGTATTTCTACTAAGATATAATCAGCATAAGTGAATGAGTTACAAACTTATGTGTTGGCACGGTTCGGAACCGAGAAACTAAGTTCCTTCCAGTTGGACCTCCACCACTTCAATCCTCCACCAAAGGCAAGCTCATATAAGAGAGACAATGAAGTTCTCAATCAATAAGGGAAGAGCTTGGGGGCTGAACAATGTGTTCAGACTTAAAGGACAAAGGGATGCAGACTCAATGTGAAGTGAATATTTCTCTAGAGTAACTTTGCTCTCAAAGTTGAATTCTTTCTCCTCTTTTCCATAGCTCGGATTTGGCCCATTTATAGCCTTCAGGTGGAACTGAAGGGCCGAGTCAGAACATTTCCAGTATATGGAAGGCCAAGGATCATTGATCTCATGACGTGACATGGAAACCCGACACCATTTTTTTCATTTTGGGCACATTTCCCGATGTACGTGGGCTATAGTGGTGCAACCTGCATATACACATGTTGTAATATAGGTAGGGCGTGTATATGTGGAAAAATAATGTTTTTAGCTCTGGGATTTGAAAAAGGGGACTTCAAGTCTGCATAGGGAAATGGAAAAAGGCCCTCTGTGCAAGATTGTATAGGGTGAGGCAAACCTTGTTATAACAGTGCCCTAGCTCCAATTGAAACTTATTGACTTGGAAATTAATCTACAAATGCATATTTTCATAGATTAGAGCTCCATCGTATTAGGTGAAATGAACACAATTAGCATGTTTTAAAATATGGTCATTTTATTTTTTCTAGACAAAGAAGAGAATTTATATCTGAACAAGTTGTTGTCATGCTACATGAAATTCAATGGCCTATGTTGACTTCTCACCAAGAATTACGGATTTCCAAGAAATAGACCAAGGAAGGACATGACCACACAATTTTCAGAACAATTCCCAAGAGGATTTAGAAAATGAATAGTACCAAAATATCATGTTAATAGTTTGATGTCTATAACAAATGGGGTAGTCGAGTTGATAGAACTTCCACATTTTAATAACAATAGGTGGAGAACTAGGCTATGGAACACTAAATCCCTAACATGTCTTGAACCCTAAATATCAATAGAAATAGGTGGAAATAACCATGAGGTCAAAGTCTATGAATAAATAGCTGATAGAAAATAAAAAATCAAGACATCGGACATAAGTAGTTAAACATTCATGGATTAAAACCCATTGTGCAACACTAGAAAAGGCTATATTTTTGTTCAATAATGTACAACTCAGACATCCCTTTCTCTCTTTTTCAAATATAGATAAATCACTTTCCATGATATTTAAATAAATATCACGGATGAACATAGGTAGAGTGTCATCATTGTCAATTATAGGAGTATCATAGAATCACTTATACATAATATTGAATGACGACTACCTTACTATCAATGTACAAAAGAACATTAAAGGGACACACTAAAATCACGCATTATTACTAGACCTTGGAAAAAGGTTGTATTAATTAGTTAGGCATAGTGTTTAATATCCTAATTCTAAACCATGAATACAACTTACAAGAGAAAGAGGTATTTATTTTGTAGAAAAAGTACTAGCATAGATTTTAGGCATATCTGTATCAATAAGGAGCATTTCTTTTAGCAAGGAATGAGAAAGGGCTATTTTAGAGTACTACCAATAAGAGAATTTTTCAATTTTTGCATAAGGATATTCACAATGCAACCTATCAATCTAACTTAGTAACGGGAATTGTTTAGGAAGGTGTATGAAAGGGGTAGTGTAAGAATTGTTGGTGAGATAATTTCTTTCTCTTTTGCACAAACAAACAAGAAAGGCCAAGGAAAAAGTATATTCCAACCATAACCAATCAACCATTATGTTAGTAGAAGGAAACACTCCCTTGTTATTTCTTCCATTGGTGTAAGGATCATGGTATATTGGATCTTATATGTTGTTGTGGATGATATATTTGAAGTAATGCAAGATTATTTTTTGTATAGAAAGGTATATGTGTTGTAGAAAAAATTCCAAGCTGCATAAACTTTAGGCATATCCAACTTAGAAATAGGAATTTTTTTAATGATAAAAATGTATATATATAAGGTGAAGTATGGAAGCGCTATGCTCATTCCCTATAAATAAAAACTTCGTTCACAACTAAAACGGAGTAAAGAAGAAGAAACATAACTTCTATCAGAAGATTTTTTAAGATGTCAGTGACCTAATCTTTTTTTACATAATAAATATGTATCTTAATGAGTTTGATGTACCAGTGTCCTACTAGATGCAAGGGAAATTGAATGTCACCCTAACTATAACACCTTAAAGTGGTTAATTTTATCTTTTGTCCCGACTTAGGATGTGGGTTTTGTCAAAAAAAATTCCAATATGAACAAGTTATAGTGTTTGTAGTTAAATGAGGAAGTTTGTAAAATGAGGGAATCATAGTTGTAACACACTCAACCCCCTATCCCTCATATAGGCCGGTGGGGTGTCATGATTTCTTCCTTCTTCTACTCTCGGGTGAGTACTTGGGAACATCTGTGTTAAAGTGAGGACTTCTCTTATCACAACATAAGCTATGTTGCTTCTCACAAAATTCATGGTTACAGGTTTATTCGAAGTTAGTTGAGGTGTCCAAGAATCCTAATGCTTTAATCAGATGGTCATCATTCCTTCTCAGCCTCATCTATACATCTTGTAGCTAATTCAGACTTGTTCCCATCGGAACACTTACTCACCAGAGTCACCAACCTCTTCGATGGCATCATTCTGATTGATTCCTTAAGAATCTAATCTCTGAGAAGAGATGTGGCGGCTACACGCATTCATCTGAGAACCTACAAATGAGGCCTCCATGAATTTTTAGCATCCTGAAGTAAATATAAAACAAAAATAACCCTAGGAGATGAAGCGCCAAAAGTCACGTGGGCCCTAATGGGGTAAGTTGGTACATCAACTTCCCGGGGTCACAACTTTTGCATGCGATCTCCATTTTAGGCACATGATAGCCCGTTGGAAAGGTTTATCTGAGGACTATACATTCTAACGTCACACTCTAACTTTGGCTACATTGTGATTATGGCAAACCCAAAAACCGGTGTTTAGGGCCTCAAAAAGGCCTTGGAATTTTAGGACCCAAAAATCTAGAAAGAACTGCCAAGATAAAAACTATAATTGCCAAGATGAGAGTTGTATGTGAGCCAACTAGAAGAGGTGGGTGGCCACCAATATCCACCTAGATCAATCCTCCCTCCTTGGGAAGAAATGGTCTCCATTTTGTTGATTTTTTTTAGAAAAACAGGACCGTGGAGCAATAAAATAAAACAAATGTGGAAACAAAACACAAAAGATACACAATACAATAGAGACACATATTTACATGGTTCACCCAGTGTGTGCTACATCCACCAGAGAAATTGCTGGGTCCTTCCTTTATTATTATCCAGCATATGAAGGGATACAACCTACAACAAACCCGCTGTAACTTCCTCTTCTTTCTCTCACAGTCTCCTATCTCAGAATACAATATTCACCATCAATCATAGTTGCAATACATTTTCCTCATAAAAGAGGGTTGCCTTCTAGGGAAAAAAACCCTAACATAATCTCTATCATTAGATCTGGAACCTTATAATGAACGGTCCAGATTTATAATGAAATTAAAATATACATTTACAAGGCAATTTTTCCTTCGGGGGCTTCACCCTCGAACCCCCACTAGGGGCCCGCTTGCCCCCAGACCCCCCAACCGAGGGGATAGCCCCCCGGGACCTTGTAGATGGGGCACCCCCCCCTGCACTCCCCCGCGTGGAAGAGTGTACATACTTATGGGGTGTAAATACTTCATGGGGTATAAACACGGCTGAAAGTAAAAGACCTATGAATCATAAAGATAATCAGGCTCCACAACCAACAACTTCCCCTATCAGATGAGGAAATTTCTGCTGAATTTAGCCTTGGGTGAGCCACTTGCCTTGGTGTAGGAGATGTCATGCTTTGAGAACTCGAAAAATATGAAGCTTTTGATGGTGATTTACCTTGACCTGTGTTCCCACGATCTGATCAATGGATTCCTATTACATGTATCTAGGGTTGAGATCTATCGGTGTCAATTGTTCTGCTACCTCGTAGGTGTACAATAAGTGTGGAAAGTATGTCTGAAAGAGGTCCACATTAAACATTGGGTGCAAGCCAAGGAAGGGGGAAATGTTGAGATCAAAATCATTGTCACCCACAACCTTGGTGATAGTGTAAGGTCCATAGCGAAATGGACGAAGATTCTAATGGGGTCCTGTAAGGCATTCTTTATGCAAGTGCAACCGAACTTTATCTCCCACCTGAAACTTGTGTGGCACCCGGTGTCGATCATGGCACTGCTTGTACTTGGCATTGGACTTCTGCAAAATATATTGAACCTATTGGCAGATGTTTTGGATTCATTCAATGAACTGGGTGGATTTTTCGGCTTCAGTTTGTGCATGGGATGATTATGCCTGTGTGGATGCAAAGGGTTATGCAACATCCATGGGACCCAATGGTTGAAATATCAACCCCACCTGAAAGGGGTTGTGGTCAGTTGAGCTTTGTATGGCTATGTTGTAACTGTGATGAACATAGGGATGACTCTCATCCCATGTGCGCAGATGCTTGGAATTGTACATGTGCAATATATGCATGATCATCATGTTAACGAATTTGGTTTTTCCATTTGTTTGGGGGTGGAAGGTCATGGATTTGGTGAGCTTGGTGTCTAGTCATGACCAAAGGCTTGACCATAATGTGTTGAGGAATCGATTGTCCCGATCAAAGATGATGGTTTGTGGTATCCCAAAATGTACCCAACCTCGGTTGAAGAAGAGCTTGGCAGTGGCCTCTATTGTGATTCTCTTCTTGAAAGCGATCAAAATCGCCATCTTGGAAAATCAATCAACTACCATGAAAACAAAGTCATTTCTCTGCTTGGTGGAAGGAAGGCCTGACATGTAGTCCATCGAGATGGATTCCCCAGGCCTGTCGGGAAGAGGCAAAGGGGTGTAGATTCCTTGTTTCTTAATGGTTGGTTTGGAAATGGCACAGGCCATGCAGGACCTGATATACTTGTTGACATCTTGTTGGATTTTCAGCGAGTCAAAATGTTGTTGAAGCACTTCCACTTTATTTTCTACGTTGAAGTGTCCTACCACCCGGCTGTAGTGATATTCACAACTCAACTTTGTTCGCTCACTTGATGGAATGCAGAGATGGACCAAATGGCACAACAACCCATCCTACAAATGAAAATTAGTGACAGTTGTGTGTATGTCTAGCATCTAGTAGGTAGTGGCGAAGTCAAGATCTCACTCGTAGATTTGGGGCCATCCAGAGGTCTCATGTCCACATGAGTGAAGCACCGTGGTTAGTGCGGGAACTGGAGGTTGGTCGAGGTAGTTAGTGATGCATTTGGTGCTCCCTATCTTATACTTGATGTTGAGATGGACTTGCTACAATTATGTGGACCACTTATGATGGCGGTCATTCTGCAATTTTCCTTATGTCTACATGAACTGTAAAGGCTTATGATTAGTGTGGATGATTGTCTCTTTCCTAGGAATTTAATGCCTCCACCGGCGGAAATCGTTTACAATGGAGTACATTTATTTGTCGTAAGTGGGGTACTTATGGAAAGTATATGATAGCGTCTCACTATGATAGGCCATGTGTTGGCATGTTTTATAGACAGCGTATTCTTGTCATTGATGGAAAGTACAACAACGATGATGGCTTGGGTACAGGAAGAATGTGTCAGGCAAGCACCAAAAGTATTTTGGAAAGAACAACAACAACGATAGGATGCTTACAGTTGTTGATGGCAAGAACAACAACGACGAAGGTATGGTTACAGGAAAGAATAGTAGCAACGTTGGCAGGTTTACAGTTGGGAGACAACAATGGAAAACAGGCAGGCAAGGAAGATCAACAATGATGGCATGGAAAGATCAGAAGCATAAACTCCATTTCATAGTTTTGGATACCGAGAGTTGGAGCAGTCAAGAGTTGAGACTCTTCATCACAGGAGTCCCGAAGTTGCGAAATATGAAACGCCGAAATCCCGAAACAGGCACATCAAACCACAACTTAAACTCCATTTCGGAGTTTCAGATACTGGGAGTTGGAGAAGTCAAGAGTCGAGAATCTTCATTACAGGAGTCCCAAAGTTGTGAAATGTGAAACACCGAAATGTCGAAACAGGCACATCAACAAAGACTCCATTTCGAAGTTTCGGATATCGGGAGTTGGAGGAGTCAAGAGTCAAGACTCTTCATCATAGGAGTCTCGAAGTTGCGAAATGCGAAACGTCGAAATCCCGAATCAGACACAATGAAGGCTCGTGAATTTGTGAAATAATCCTAGCCATTGGATCGAGGTTTGATCTGGACCATTGATTAGGCACGACAAAGGCCTGTGAAGTTTCGAAATCACGATAAGATCTGGACCATTGGGTCCATAGGACACGTGGCGAAAGATCGTCATTTCCCTGGCTGGAAAGTCAAAGGAATGGGGTTCCCTAACCTCTCGAACTTGCGATATGCAAAATCGTGAAATAATCCTAGTCATTGGATCAAGGAAAAATCTGGGCCGTCAGATCCAGGAGGTGAAGGTGATAGATCACGTTAGAAAGGACAGGTGGAAGACTATGTCGGTATTGACACGTGGCATGATCAGAAAATGACAAGTGTCAAGTTGATTTTGCATTTCAAGCCACTGGAAATCACAATTCTGAGTGACACGTGGTAGCCACTTGGGTCAAGACACATCATCGAGTGACGCAAGAGTGACCTCACCCTGAGAGTTTTTCTTCGGTATTTTTAGCTTCATCACTCCCCCAAAGTCTCTAAGGCTGAAGTCCCGGGGCAGAGGATAGTCGTTTGATTACCATGGATCGTGGACCGTTGATTTGGAGATCGAAGTGCTTGTTTGATTGGAGAGTGGTCATATCTTGTGGTCACATTGTCGAGAGCTAGAGAGCAGAGATATAAAAGCCAAGCTCTATTTCGGAGCTCGTGACATGGAGAGTCAAGACGACTCATCACAGAATCTATGAAATGAGAAAGTGTGAAATACGTTTTTGAATAAGTCTGTGGTCACAGCCAGTGGTCACATCTGCGGAAGATGGAGGAAGAAGCTAGTGAAACCAAGCTCCATTTCGGGGATCGTGACTTGGAGTGTCGAGACACTTCATCACAGGAATGTCGAAATGTTGAAATGTTGAAATGTCGATGTAGTTGGTGGTCACCGCCGGTGGTCACGTAAGTGGAAGGAGCTAGCATAGCTAGTCTCCATTTCAAGGTTCGCATTGTAACTACTAGAAACCACTAATGGTTTCTACCAGAGGACTCGAAGAGGCCTTAGTGTAATTGCCAAAGGAGTTGAAGAGTCTCAAGGCATCTGCCAGTGGAATGAAGACTATTGATAGAGGCGATTGATAGATGGAAGAGCGTTGAAGCATGTAACTGCAACAGAGAGGATGAGCTTGACTACGATAGAGAAGACGAAGAGTCTCGACTGGTAGACAGGCTAAGGAATCTCAACATAACACCCAGTGATGATGAACGCATGGGTATAACCACCAGAAAAGCTGAGGAATTTCCATGATGATCAGGAAGAGGAATCGACACGAGGAGAACATGCAAAACAGAGAGAGTGTGTTGATGCTCAAGGGAGTGAAGCAGTGGAAATGTGGAGTGGAGTGAACATCCTGATGTGAAAAACAATGGCAGGGTGTAGAGCATGTAGAAGGATTGCGCATATAGGATGCACAAGGTGCACAGAGACTATAAGTATGCAGAATAAAGAAGAGATGGTTGTAGTTGTTGAGAGTGATTCAGGTGTGTAGAAGGAGGCAGAGTGCAGCAGCTAAAATGCACAGAAGAAGAATGGTGCATAGAAGGGACATGGCACGCAGATCATAAAGCACAGCAGAAGCAAAGAACAAAGATGTATATCTGAGACAGCAAAAGAAGGCTGAGGTGCACTTGTAGAGAAAAGTAGAAGATCAAAAAATGCAAGAAGATGCATGCAGAGAGACACTGATACAGGAGAGCAGAGCATCATAGCATAATAGTGATAATCCTGGTAAGCCAATGACAACTATTGAATCACTATAATAAGTTTCAGTAGAAAATATTTATATTTTAGGGTGGTAGGGAAGTGCTAGGGAGGACTGTTGTCCTCAGAGGTTCAAGTGGGTGCTTGAACATAGGGAGTTGTAGCTTCCATCTGGTTGCAGCCAGAAAATCCAGGGTGGCAGGGTGGTGCAAGGGAGAACTGTTGTTCTCTATTATACAGGTTGGTGCCTGTGTGATTGGAAGTTGGTGCTTCCATCTGGTTGGTGCTGGAACACTTAGGGAGTTGGTGCTTCCTTCTAGTGAGTGCTAGAAAAACTAGGGAGTTGGTGCTTCCTTCTAGTGGGTGCTAGAGAAACTAGGGAGTTGGTGCTTCCTTCTAGTGGGTGCTAGAGAAACCAGGGAGTTGGTGCTTCCTTCTAGTAGGTGCTAGAGAAAATAGAGAGTTGGTGTTCTCAGCAAGTTGCAGCTTGCAAAACATAGGCTGTAGCCTCACAATGAGTTGGAGCTCATATGTATGATAATGTACCGAATGTAAAGATTACTTATCATACCAAGAAGAAGAGGTTTTTACCCTTTATGGGTTTCCTCAAGAAATATATATCTCTGTATATTTCATATGTGTGACTGATGTCGAATGTTCTATTTCTTACCTCCTTGCATTATTGTGATTGTCATTAAGTGCTCTGCAAAGAGTTTAAAATAAGCATAATTGTTTAAGCACGGTAACAACTGATTCACCCCCCCCCCCCTCTCAGTTGTCCAACACCATGAAATGTCTATGTTGAGTGAGAATTGTGCCCACAACAAAGTCTAAAGAATCTGTCTCAATCTCAAATGGTTGTTGTAGTTCAAGTAATAAGAGCACAAGCATTGCTTCAAATCATCGAATGCTTGTTGTTGCGATTGGCCCCACACAATTTTTTCCTAGCCCATGCAATGTGGGAGAATCCCAACACGAACTTG